>ML858541.1:0-26176 GCA_009831015.1 Picea engelmannii
TTTATGTTTATAACTCTGGATTTCACAGTAAAGACTCACTACCACTAAGATTAATGATTCAAAGTTAGAAAAGGAGAGAAATTATTAATAATCTACACTAACTGATTCACCCCCCCCTCTCAGTTAGTTCATACCTGTAACATTATTAAACTTTTTAATGATTTATCCCATGGTATGCAAAATAGGAATTTTCCATGTGGAGATACTCCTAGATCATTTCATTAAAGGGGTATGTTAATTTAATGTCATCTTCTTTTGGAAGGTTTTGTCTTTCTTAATCATGAAGGGAATGTTGGAAGGTGTTACAATTCCATCTTTCTCCATAATTGTTCCTTTTCCCTAGTCATCATTAATGGGGAGTGTTGGAATATGTAATGATGACTTGTATGGTAATGTTGAAAACTCACTATCTTTATAAAGGGTAAATAATTTTTGGAGGTTCTCTAAAGTGTAAGATCATATATTTATAAAGCATAAATAACACAATACCTTCTCGGTTTTACCACGCATATTTGGTGTACTATTTTTCTCTTGTATCTTTCTTATTATGATTAAATGTTATTGTTACATTAATAGTTGTATAGTTTAGTAAGGTTCTTATGTTTAATATTGTTCTATGTTTATTTATATGTCTCAATATTTTAACACATTCATTGCATACATATTTTTTTAGTGGTTTCATTATTAATTCGGGAAGAAAGAAGTGATGCTTTCAATCTAAAATGGGAGGATGCACCCCTCAACCCAACAACAATGAGCTTAGTCAACAATGACTCAATATTTCACAACCCTTCAGAAAACGATTTCTTCATTTCCATTATTGATGTGTAGCATGTATTTCCATCTTTCCTTCCTTCAAACCACGTGTAATAGTTGTTTGTTATTTATTACTCATCCCCAGGGATTTATGCATATTTACTTGACCTTTTGAATTCCTATATAAAGGTTATCTAGAAAGCATGATAAGATAATCCATATTTTTCCTTGAGTATTGGCATATGCTCTTGTTATTCTTCTTTTTTCTGGTGTTCATGGGTTAATTATTGCATTGGGAATGTGAAATTCCTTTTTAAATTAGGTTTTATCTATTTGAGAGGTTTAAATCATCATAAAATGTGAAGCACATGATATTGATTTATTTCTTAAAAAATTATAAAATTGTATCGAGACATAAATAGGGTAAAGTGAATAAGATGGTTGATGTCCAAAAATATTGATGTTGAATATGAAGAAAAATGAGTTGGTAGCATTGGAAAATTAGATATTTGTATAAATAGAAGTAGTATTTCAAGTAAATTGTGGAGCTTTCTAGAAACTAGTTCCACAGGGTACCTCCCGTTTAGATATGACAACAAGCCTCTCATAACAAGTGCAATTTTATTTTTTTTGTGTGTGTGCATGTGTAGAAGGGTAATAAAGACAGTATACTCTACATAGCAACACAACGGTGAACATGACACATGCAACTACAAAAACAACATATTGACCTAAGAAGCACATCAAGCATCTGGAAGAAATGAACGACAATCAACCGACGAAAAATAAGACTGACTCCCTGCCCATCCTACCCTGCAATGGTTAGGACCTCCAAGACACATAAACAATGCTCAAGCCCAGGTTTCCATCGATTTTGACCATTTAAGGTATCAAGGATGGTGACTTTTCTAAGGAACAAGGAGGTGCCTACATCCCGCCCGACACAAGTAGACCAAGCACATTAAATTTTACACCAAGAACCAACATTAATTTATAGTAAACACCAATCTCCCTCAAAGGGAAGTGTAAGATAAAATGGCTTCGTCAACTATCCAACCATTAATCAAGACTAAAAGGGTCAATGTCTATGATTTAAATTGGCATTAATTACAGATCAATTACCCACCCTAAATCTAACATATATTTCCAATCTAACAATAAGTCACCTTCAAATTAGTTGCCAATTTCAAATTTGTATTAGCAATGAAACCATTTAGAATTTTAAATTAAGTCAACATGTTAATTCAATTTGACATTTAGAATGATCTAAATTAAGATCTAACAATATATACAATGGTACCAAGTCATACTATAAATTCTTGCAAATGATTAACATGATTAAACACGGTGGAATCCTTAAATGCAATGCTTGTTGAGTCATTAAAATTAACTAAGCTATTTCTCAAGGTGGTTCTTAAGAGAATCATTATTAAACAAGGGATTCCTTGCATTATTTCTTGAACTTACTTTGAAAATGTAAAAAGTGAAAATACTAAAACAAGTGAGAAGGTTTAATAAAAATTTCTAGGAGAAATTATTCTTAAGAGAGGTAATGAGTGCATACTCTTGATTACAAGGTGAGTGGGTGAGTGGAACCATTCTAAAATTTAACTTATTGACCAACCTCTTTTTAAGCCAAACCTTTCTTTAATATTTAACTCCCTTCCTTCATCAGACTAATAGTCACCATTTAGAATCATTCTTTTCAACTGAACTTACCACTTTAGTAAACATTCCATTTCATTGCTCAATTAGATTAAAAAAAGGGGGCATTCTTTTATAAAATAGTCTTCCAGAATTAGCACTCATTTCCTATCTTAGCTGGCCTTTAGGTCCATCACTGTTGGCAAGCAATTGAAGATCAAAGTTATGACAAGTGGAGTCACAATTAGCAAAAATCATGAATACATGTTTAATCTGCTGTGAGATTTTACTCTAGCATTATTGTTAACGCAACATTATTCTTAACGCTCTATTGTTTGAATTAGGCAGAAGAGAAATTAACAAAATATCTACAATAGAAGGGGTGAACCCAATTAGTAGTAGTTATGAACAAAAGGGTTAAATTTAACATTGTCAACTAAAAGGAAAAATATGATTTCATTCCATAATTTTCTAACTAGATAACTGACAACAGACTTGTCCAGCACAGAACCCAATGCACAATTGTTGTGTATACAAAAGAAATGGACTGAAATGTAAATCGTTGACTAATATACTGGTGAAATTTTCCGTCAAAAGTTATTGGTATCGCTGCAAATGGAATAAATATCAACGCTAGTCAAGTGAAGAAAAGGGGACGTGGTCGTAATTCTGGAACATAGGCATGGTTAGAGACCTGGAAAGCAAGGTAGTAATGAGGTGCAGAAGGTAATGGAGGAAAGAAAAAATGAAAAGACCAAACGACCTTACCCTAGGCCAATCCGGCACTGGCAACCACGAAATTTCCTTAAATGGTAGATGCTTTACTAAGTTTAACCTTCCACTTTTCCCCTTAAGTTCCCCTTTTTCCCTTTTTATGTTACCTCTTTCCTAGTTTCCCAAAATTATTGATTTTTCCCTCTTTCCACTTTTTAATTAGAACTCAAAAAGGCATGTGTGGAATTTAACCCCTTTTTCCCTTTTTTCATTTAATTAGTATCTTTTAAATTATCAAAAAGATAAAACAATTAATTCCCTTTTTACATTTTATATCAACAAATCTTTTTTTTTTATGAATAAATTAAATTTCTTACTACCTTCATGTTAGAAGATTTAAAGAAGATCATGATTATTATTTAAGTTGTTTTTATTTTATTATTATTATTATTATTATTATTATTTATTTATTTTATACAAGACAAATTTTACCATTAGCATAATTTAGACTTAGACCTTAGATTTTGTACTGGGCGACATTTAATTTAGGAAAATTGTTTTAAAAATACTTAATGAGTTATTCATCCTAAGGCCATCTAGGTTCATTCCTTTATCATCGACAATGTGACGTACCCTTCAAGACGCACTAGGTGCTCCAAGGGCACCACTTGCCTCATCTGTTCCCTTGCACGATCTTCCCTTTATGATGAATTACATGCTCCAATGGTGCCACTCACCTCATTTGTTCCCTTGCATGATGTGCCCTTTAGGATGCACTACATGCTCCAAGGGTGCCACTCGCCTCTTGAATGACTTGGTATACATCAATAACCCCTAGATTCAACACTCTGCTAGGTGAACTTGTGGGAGACTAAGGGCCTCTAAGGAATAAGGCCCCCGCCTTATTGCCTGCCCCTTAGAATCATCATGAGTGACTGTTGCAGTCTTCCCTCATTGCATCATGGGTCCTCTCGAAATAGGTAATCGTTAACCTACATTTCGAGCCACGATGAGAGTGCTAGTAGGCTGTGGCAGGGCTGTTGTTGACACCTCTCCCTCAACATCTCTGGTAGTCGTGCGTGACCCCTTTACTCCATATGTGAGTCTAGTCGGCAAGCTATCATTAGCCTGCGTCATCAACAAATCATGCCAGAACATATCCATATCATATCATCCAGTCAGATGTAGTAATATCACAGTAAAAAAATCAAACCCCAATGGCACACTCCCTGAATCGATCCAGAGACCAAGGGGTTCCATCGATGCCTCTGCATCCTAGAGGTCCAAAATCCTACACACTCAGTAAAACCGAGTCAATAGCACCTGTCTATGTCAATGTAGTAAAACAACATATTATCCACCCAAAACGCCTCATAATCAAAATCAAAAGTTTTAATAGCATAAAAGTCTAGATCACTTGCAAGCAAGTGTCCTCAAAGAATAAGTTTGCTCAGTGCATCGGAGCAGGATGTTACATACACCCCCTCTTGGTCTAAACTTCGTCCTGAAGTTTCACAGTGTATATTCCGAAATAAAGTGTATCACAGTATCATATGTATATCTATCAAACAAAAATGAAAACTGCTAGCGCATATCATATGCGTCCTCCCAGGTCGCCGAGTGTAGACTATAATTGTCCCACTGGACCTTGACCTGATCTAACATTTGACATCATAGCTATCAAACATGATGATCTAAGATGTGGACGAGATCATCCGTGAGTGTCCCCTCATCCAACACCTGCAAGGAACTCATGTCAATAACATGTGTAGGATGACTAATATAATGTCTCAAAATAGATACATGAAAAACATTGTGCATATGCCTCAAAGAATTAGGCAATTCTAGTTGATAAGCCAAAGGCCCCTTTCTCTCCACAATATTGAAAGGTCTCACGAACCTAGGAGAGAGTTTATCTCCCTTCCCAAACTTGATTGAACTCTTATGTGGTTAAACCCGCAAGAAGACTCAATCACCGACCTCGTAACTACGGTCGACATGGTGTGCATCGACATAACTCTTCTATTGATACTACTCTTCCTTTATCCTTTGTCTTATTGTTTTCATTTTCTCTTCCATTTCTTGGATCACTTCTGGTCCCACTAGGACCCTATCCTCAAGTTGATACCAACTCAAAGGTGTCTGACATGGTCACCCATAAAGAAACTCGAAAGGCTCCATATTAATGGTGCTCTGGTAACTGTTGTTGTAAGCAAACTCCACTAGTGGCAGCAATTATTCCCAACGCTTTTTGTAACAACCCTGGTTGAATAGATGCATAGGGATTACTAATTTTAATTAATTTGATAATATGACTATCCTAATATGTTGAATTAAACAATAACTATTTATTAATAATATTAATTAATTAATTAATTGTTCACACCTGTCAATGATTAATTGATTAGTTAATAGATTCATTAAATATTTGAGAAAAAGGGGCTTAATAATTTTAGTTTATTTAATTAAAGACTTGCGTATGAAGGTGGGCAAAGAAACATTAAATGGAGGGGATAAGATAATAAATAAGGGGATAAGGTAATAAAGGAGGAGATAAGGAAATTAATGAGGGGGAGGAGAGTCGATGAAGGGGGAATATGGTAGAAGAGTCCTAAAGGAAAAGGGGAGGACTATTTTTTGGGACGAAGCATTTTTGGAGGGAGCATTGGGAGGGAAGGAGGATTTTCTGTGGCATATTTTTCTGTGTGATATTGGCTGGTTTGATCAGTTTGGTTTTTGGGTGAACCATTACAAGGGGCACCGAGTTGCTGGGGGTTTTGGGCATGGGGGCCAGGATTCCTTTCGGTATCCTGAAGCTAGGGAGCCAGACGGGTTGCTCCTAGCTAGTTGGGTGGTTAGTCGGTTTGGGCAGAGTTTGGTTAGTGCATTAGGCTGGAAAAAGTAGCAGGGAAAGGACAACCATATTGGCAGGAATTAGCATCAGAAGCAGGTATTTTATTTATGAATTGCTGAGTTATTTTCATGTTGTAGATAAATGTTAAATTCTGTTGAAATATTATATGCTTATTTGAAGCTAAATGAATTATTTACGCACTCAAAGAAATTCTATGTTAGAAATGTTATGTGTAGTTGTATCGATTTTATTAGGCTTCTCTATTTTTGGGTCTCTCCACATGGTATTAGAGCTATTTGTTTGAAATCTGGGCCTGAGGGCCTAGCTCTGGCTCCAGCTCCTGCAAGCCAAACTCACTAATATGTATTATATGACATTATAGGCATAGGATAATAATTATAGGCATAGATGACATTATAGGCATATACATAGGCATAGGATAATAATGATGCTCTGCCCTTGAACTTCTAAATAGAGGTATAGATGATTGTATATAAATAGGCATATATAAAAGACATTTATTTAAACTATAAAAAAAATATGCATATAAATGGAGTATATATATGTGTGTGTATATATAGAAATAGAAATAAAATAAATTATAAAAACATTGGGCCGAGAACAAGCCTTGAGAATGTAAGGAAGCGTAAAGTCGTCGAGCTGAATGCCTGTGCACTGCATTTGGTAGTAAATTTCCAGAGATCGTCAAAATTTAATTTTGATCTAAAATAGTCACATAGCCAACAAAACCCTATTGAACTAAACAAAATGAAAAACATAATGAATAAATTATCACTTCAAATACCTTAAAACAAATTAAAGAAAAAGTAATGGAAGAGCTTCACGATATCTCTGTAAACCACGAACAATTTTGACAGCCACAAATTCTTTGGTCTCTCAATCCCAACATTCCAAAATCTGGACAAGAGTTCCTTCCCCAATTTTGTTGAGTATTTTTGTTTGATCTTGATAATGGCGCATGTCCCAGGAAGCTGTTAATTTCCGGTGCTTTCTGGGATGGATCTCGATGAAGTGAGATGGGTATTCTGCAACAGATCCATGGCCACCAAACCAGATCAACTAGATCTCGATCCTTCGAGCCAGAGAGAAGTCTCTGGGTTATGTTTCGCTAAGGTTTGAAGGTGCCAAATATAAACAAATTAAAGAGAAACAAAAATTATTGGGCCCGAAGTCCGAATCTCCAGGTTAAGCCTCAAACTTATCAAACATTTAATCCAAATGTCGATCCAAGCACCAAATCTCGACACGATTCCCAAGCACTGAGTACCATGCCATGAGGAGGGAGGCTGATGGGTATATATAGAGATATGGAAAAATTAAACAGAGATAGGCATATTTATATACAAAGATAAAGAAAAATTATTGGCTGAGGGGAAATCTACAAGTCTTCTAGTAGTCCAACACCGGACATCAAACACAACATGTGTTAGCCATGCATTACAACACACAAATAAAATCCTAGCACCCAAGCTCAAAGCCACATGAAGGAAGAGCACACAGGGTCAAGGTAGAGTGCTCTATGCATCCACAGTGTCAAGCACCATCCAAAACACAGTGCGGGTTAACACAAAGCCAACGCCCCAAATGCCCAAGTTGTCAAGAAGGAGGAGCCATGCACTGCACAAAGGAAACAAAACAAAAATTTTAGTAATAAACAACAAAAAGAGAAAAAAAAAAAAACCTAATGCACAAGGCACCAGAGGCAGCACGAATGTCCAAACCCTAATGCACAAGGCACCCAGGCAACGTGAATGCCCAAACTGATTTGGGTGGTGATGGCCAAGGATTCTGGTCTTTTTTTCTTCCTGGAAAGACACCTACCTGAAAGCATACAAAGTAATGGACAAAGAATTGATGTCTCATTGAACTATAGACTGCTTTTGTAGTGGAAGCACCACAGTTGCAGTTGTTAAATAGGGAGATTACCTTTTCATGGAGAATATTGGGGATTCTTGGGTTGGCCTTGGAACAAGAGAAGTCGATGGTTCTCTCATTGCTATTCAGCTGACAGTTTATTTAAAGCTAAAGAACCAAGCACCAAACCAAGGACAACTCGTGAGGAGAATATTCTGCACAACGCATTTGAAAAAAAAAAACAAAAAAAATATAAGCCAATGCCCAAATGCCCAAACACACAAGCATCGAGTCGAACAAGCCATGACCAAGAGAAGAGCCTAGAAGAGGCCTTTTCTCTTTCACTATAGATCAAGCTGAGTGAGCCGAGCACTCAGTTAGACATGCTCTACCAGCTGAGCTGAGAAGGAAAACTGTGTTCTGGAATTAGAAAACGTAGGAATGAATTTGGGGTTAGGGTTTGTTTAGGGTTTGTATAGCCTTCTAATTTTACTATTATTTTATTTTAGGTTTGGACAGCCAAGAAAATAGGGAGGGGCCACGTGGGCCTCATGCAAGGTCCCACGATGCCCCAGGGTTATTCAAGTATTTTTTTGTTTTTATCTTTTTATTAAAAATTAATTAAGATCCGTGTGTTTTTTTTTATAGATATTTGTATATATTTATATATTAATAACTTCAAAACAAATGTAATTATAAAACATAAATTTATTTTATTTTAAAATAACTTTTTTTTTTGTTATTTTTTATTTTTTTTATTTGTTTTACAATTGTTTTCTTTTTAAAATATTTACTTATTTGAATTCATTAAAATAATATAAACTTAATTGAGTTAATTAGGATTAATTAATGTATAAGTAGAAAAATTTATAAAAGATTATTTGACTCCCTGAGAGTCGAACTCACGACCTCCAAGTATCCCAAAGGCCCCACACATTCACGCCAACCACTACACCACACTATGGGTCTTTAATTTAATAAGAAATTTAATAATGTATAAGGGTGATTAATTTAATAAGAAATTTCAAAGTATTGCGCCCGAGGCCCAATCTCCAAGTCCACGAGCTAAGAGACAAACCCCAACGCATAAGCACCAAGATTCAAAGCATAGCCTCAAGCTCACTACATCATATGACCACCCACCGCCTAAGCCTTAAGAAACAACCAAACACCAATGCGCCATACATGAGTCTTTACAAATAAATTCATATACTTAAATAGATTAATGGTTACAGAGTGTTATCCCAAAGTATAAACTCTGATTATCCAGGCGTCAAGCTCATGAGACCTTACACATAACTCATCGAGTAAATCGTCGAGCCATTCCATTTCATTCCACCAGTCAAAGCCAAGCGCTAAGCTCCAATGCTTGAAAGCCACTCTAAAATTCTTAAGACTTGCACCTGTAGCCAATAAGACGCACAATTTAACACATATTTACAATGTGCCAAGGAGAGCCCACGAGTCAAGCATTGAAGGATATTTAGTTTTAAGTGAAAAGTTTAAAGGACTTAGACTAGGATGAGCGGGAAGGAGGCAATATGTGCGCTAGGAGGGTAAGTTAGAGAAATTAGCGAGTGGGGTATAGTGCCAGCGTAACTACCAGGTGAAGGAGTCAATAGTTTATTTAGGCAAATAAATCAAGCTTAGATTCTTTATCCCTAACCCATCCAATCCCCTGAAGAGAGTAACGTCTATTTACAGACAATTAAAGAAAAACTTACGCCTAACCTTGTTTCTAGTTTAAGTAGCACAAATTTGAAATGTTCTTGAACTCACCCTGACAACTTTCGTTGATGCAGGTTAAATCATACAGGATGGTTAGGACTCAAGGGAATCGAGGTAGGGGAGCATCATCGCAGGCATCAACAACACCGCCAGCACTGCCACCACCATCGCCAGAACTAGCTCTCATATTGTGCTCGTTGGAGGCCATAAATGAAACTTTAAAAGGGAAACAACCAGCAGGGACCGAGGTGGAACCCCCACCATTTGGAATGGGTAATCCAGAAGCATCGAGGGATTCGACGGGAGGACCTCTGGTCGAAGAAATCACTTGAGAATTGCAGAAGATCAAACTTCCATAGTTTGCCGGGGGTCACGCCATTGAACGCACGGAAGCATTGTTGGAAGGCATGACAAGGTGTTTTGCCTTAAGGGACTATGCGTCCAACTCAAAGGTGAAGATAACAATTTTTCAGTTAAGAGATAGAGCCTTGAACTGGTGGGGCAACCTGGAAAGACAACTGCATCTTACCCCAGACACAATATCTTGAGAATTTTTTGAAGAGAGGTTCCGAAGGAAATATCTGTGAGCTTATTATGATGAACAACAGGTAGGGGCCTTTCATGCATTAGTACAGGGAAACAAAAATGCAGAAGAATATGAGATCAGATTTATGGAATTGGTCAAATATGTTTTGTATATGGATAATGACCAATGACAGGTAGAGCACTTTGTCTATGAATTGAACCCTAATATAAGAGATATGGTGCGGATGTGGAAACCGTCTCCGGTTGCAGAAGCTATGGAAAATGCGCGTTATGCGGAGGAACACATGAACTTAACTGGGCATACAAGACTGACATTTCTGTGTCGTCCTGGATTCGTGGGGAAGGCCTCGAGGACATTTTCCAAGGGAGGGGGCTCAAGGCCACCTCCATATGGTAACAGAGTCACACTAAGGACAGTAACCGTAGGGATTTCAATGGCAGTGAGTGTAACATCTCGTTCTTCACCAATGACGCAAACAGGTCCATGACCATCTTAGGGAACAACTAGTAGGGGCAGGGGCTCTAGGGGAAGGAACTCATTTCAGAGACAATCAAATAACAGTGTGTAGGTTCAATCTTGTGTTACCTATTGGGGGTGTGGAGGACCCCATTACCAGCATGACTGCCCATAGTTACAATCAGGATTCACACATAGAGAAGGAAAGGCCCCGATGGGAAGAGCAAGTAGAAACCACCAAATTTATGCAATGGTTAATAATCGCTAGGCCAAGCGTCAATCCATGGTGGTGGAGTCATCAGGTATGCTAAATCATAGCAATTTTAATATTTTATTTGATTCTAGTGCTACAGATAGTTTCATTTCACCATCTGCATTAGAAAAGAGTGGGTTGGCAGCCTACGAGCACGATGAATTTAAACAAGTCGAGATGGCTTCGAGGGAAAAACAAGTCGTAGGACCTAGTGTTGATAATTTCATAGTAGACCTAGGAGTGTGTACTACCAGGTTGAAGGTATATGTCACTTCTCTCGGGGAATACGACCTAATCATTGGAATGGATTAGTTAGAAGCTCATCGAGCTTTGGTAGATTGTTTTGCAAAAAGGGTGCTTTGTGTAGACGACGAAGGAAGGCCAGTAGAGATACAGGGTGTACAGAGAAAAGTGTCATTACACTTTAGCTCAAATATGAAGGTTAAGTGATGCTTGAGGAAAGGATGTAGACTTTATGTAGTGGAAGCAATGATTGAAAGGAAGGGACCCTCATTGGATCAGTACCCGGTATTGTCAAAATTTAAGGATGTTTTTTCGAACGAGTTACTAGGGTTACCTCCTAAGAGGGAGCTTGATTTTAATATTGAGCTAAAACCTGGTGCATAACCAATTTCCAAGACTTTGTATCGGATGATAGTGATGGAACTTTTTGAATTACAAATGCAGTTAAAAGAGTTACTGGACTTAGTGCTAATAAGACCTAGTGTTTCACCCTGGGGTGCACCAGTAATTTTTGTAGAGAAGAAGGATGGATCCTTATGAATGTGAATAGATTATAGGGAATTGAATCATGCGAAAGTGAAAAGTAGGTACCAAATTCCATGAATAGATGACCTCTTCGATCATATGTATTTTCAAAGATCGATTTGTGATCAAGGTATCATTAGTTAAGGATCAAGGAAGGTGATATCCCAAAAACTGTCTTTCGAACTCGGTTTTGACATTACAAGTTTGTCGTAGTACCTTCAGATTGACCAATGCACCAACATTATTCATGAGCCTCATGAACGGCATATTCCAGAAGTACTTAGACCATTTTGTACAAGTATTTCTAGATGACATCCTCATCTATTCCAAGAACGAAAGAGAACATGAGGAACACTTACAAGTAGTGTTGTCCTTCCTTAGAGAGAAAAAATTGTATGGGAAGTTGTCGAAGTGTTCCTTCTTCCAAAAAGAGATTCACTATTTAGGTCATATCATTTCCGGTGAAGGAATCTCTGTGGACCCAGAAAAGGTAAAGGCCATCATGGAGTGGTCAGTGCCAAAAAATGCCCATGAGGTGAGAAGCTTCATGGGGCTAGCAGGTTATTATCAGAGATTTGTGGAGGGATTCTCCAAAATAGAGAAACCCATCACCACTTTGCAACGCAAGGGTGTTAGGTATGAATGGACAAAAGAATGTGATAGTGCATTCATTGAGATTAAGAGGTTACTAACTAGTGCGCCAATTCTACGAGTGTCGGATATGGAAAATGACTTCACAGTCTGCATGGATGCCTCGAAGCAAGGGTTGGAGGCCGTGCTAATGTAATATGGAGGAGTGATAGCTTATGCGTCAAGGAAGTTGAAGAAACATGAATAGATATACATGACTCATGATTTAGATTTGACAGTCGTAATGCTAGCTCTGAAACTTTGGAGGCACTATCTTGTGGAGCGAAACTTTGAGCTCAAAATGAACCATCAAAGTTTAAAACATCTCTTCAGTCAAAGGGATCTGAATTCCAGGAAAACGAGATGGAGTGAGTTGATGAGTGAGTATGATTTTGGTATTTCATACATCAAGGGAAAGGAAAATGTGATCACAGATGCCTTGATCATGAGACCACGTGTCTTCTCCTTAATACCCTTAAAAGTAAATTTGAGAGAACATGTGTTGATGCAACTCCAATAAGACAGTTGGTATTTAGAGGTTACTTCAAACTTCCAGATCAGGAGGCAGTTAGATCCAAAGTATGAAGGATATGTTCTGGAAGCGGATGGACTGTTCAGATATTGAGGAAGGATGTATATCCCTGAAAGTGAGGATATTCTAAGCATCATATTGAAGGAAGCCCATAGAGCACTTTATTGTGTGCATATGGGTGTGAGGAAGATGTATGCAGGCATGAGGAAGCTCTTCTTCTGGGTAGTCATGAAGCACAATATAATACATTTCATCACCAAATGTATAGAGTGTCAACAAGTGAAAGCCGATAACCATCACCCGATAGGCCTCCTAGAACCACATGATGTTCCTATGTCCAAGTGGGAAGTCATTTGTATGGATTTTGTTGTGGGGTTTCCACTCACATATCATAGACACAATGCCATTCTTATGATAGTGGATGAGTTAACAAGGAGTGCTCATTTTATTCTGGTTAGAGACACTTATGATGTCACTGACGTGGCACGTGTGTTTGTAAGCGAGGTTTTCCATTTGCATGGGATACCTAAGAAGATCATTTTAGATAGGGACTCCAGATTCACTTCTAGGTTTTGGACAAGTTTGCATTCAGCGTTGAGGACTCATTTGAACTTAAGCACAGCTTATCATCCTGAAACAAATGGGAAAACTGAGAGAGTAAATCAATTCATGGAAGACATTCTCAATATGTATGTCATGGATAATCAAACCCAGTGGGAGAAGTACCTACCTTTGGTATAGTTTTCCTACAATAACAATTTTCATAGCTCCATCGAAATGCCACCCTATGAAGCTCTGTATGTAAGGCCATGTAGAACTCCACTTAGTTGGGATAGATTAGAAGACTGAGTAATAGTTGGGCCAGAATTGATTCAAGAGATGAAGGAATAGGTAATTTATATTAGGCAGAGACGAAAGGAAGCACAAGATAGGAAGAAAAGTTATGCAGACGCACACATGAACGACCGAATTTATGAAGTGGGAGACCAGGTTTTCATTCATATCAGGCCTAGTAAGAGTACCATATGGTTCAGGAAGGGGACAAATTTGTCACCTCGATTTATAGGACCGTTCAGAATCCAAGAGAAAATTGGACCCATTTCTTATCATCTTGTACTGCCACCCCACTTGCATAAAACTTATAATGTATTTCATGTATCTATTTTATGTCATTATGTTGCTGATGAATCACATAAACTAAATTGGAACAAATTGCAGGTATCGGACATGGGAACTCTCATGGTAGAACCATTACGTATATTGGACCGTAGAGTTCGACAACTCAGGAACCATCTGGTAGACCAAGTTAAGGTCCAATGGGAAAAGTATAGTCTGAGATATACTACTTGGGAAGATGTCGATACACTACGATGAGACTATCCCTCACTTTTTTTTACCACCTCGAGAATATGTTTCTCGGAGGTGGGGTGTATGTAACACCACCTTTTGACTTAGACAACCAGGATTACCTGAGTCCTATATACTTTATTTTCTAGTCCCAACGAAACTATTAAATGATACACTTAAACTTTAAGATGTATGAACCTTTATGAATGTTTAAATGTTATTGATGATGATGTATATAATGCGATCTACTATGTGAATGTAAATTTTATGAATGTTTAATGTTATTTATGATGATGTATATGATGCGACATATTGTGAGAATGTAAATTTTATGAATGTTTAAATGCTATTAGAATGGTGTTGGATACGATGCAATCTATTTGATAAATGATAATTTTATGAATGGGTGTCGAAATTGAATTATGGGATATTATGAGATCTATTTCTAACTTGAAAACTTTGATGTTAAGATGTTGGTACATGGATATCGAATTGAAATAATGATTGTATGCAATTACATGATGATAATATATAGAAATGTATGAGTATGTGTTACAGACTAATCTACAGGTCATGGGCTATGAGATAGCCAAGGGATGATAATGATGAAAGTGAATGTTATGAACACTAGCCGAGAAACATTGTGGTATAAATCTTTGTATGTTAAATTATATTGGTTTGGATGCATTGCTATGATATGTGAACTAGTGCAGGATTTTAGGTGATGAGACTGCACAAAACCAAATAAACGATGACAAAACTCCCAGCAACACGGTGCCACTATATATTCCATTGTAGGGTTTGGACCCTAGTTATGATTAGGAGGGGTGGAGGAATTTCCCACCGTGTATCCTCTGAAACCTGAAGTCATGGGAGGACGGTGTTAGCTCACACTCCCCAAGATGTGTGATGATGACTATCAGTTGCCTATTGGGGAAGTTTGGTCAAGATAGTGACACTTCCACTTACGGGTTCTATTTGGAGTTAGGTCAATATAGTTGACGCTCCAAGATAGTCCAACAGAGGAAAGATATGAATGGAGATGGAAGTAAGTTAGGGAGGAAGGATGAGTATAAATAGTTGAGAAAGTATGAAGATTTGTTTGATGGTGGAATTTAATGTTTTCCCTTCTAAAAGAGAATGTGTATATATGAATATTCATAATTACGTAACTAAACCACAATTGTCTAAATAAAATTGTTGAACTAGGATAATTGTAATTAAAGGATTTCACAAACATTTGATTGGTTTATTGTCTTTTATAAAAGACTAGTCTTTTTGATTGGATTGGATGCATGCATAAATTACTAAAGGGTGATAGTTATTGATTATTAGTACATGCACGAGACTTGTATGTACTAGCTACACATGTATTTCTTGTACATATACACTAGTATGTATGAGTTTTTGTGACTACCTACTAATAGTGTCGGTTAATTGTTATGAGTGTTTGAACCATGTTTCTTTTCCTTTGTACCATGAGATACCTTAACTTCAAGACGAAGTTTCCTTAAGGGTGAGTGTATGTAACAACCTTGGTTTAATAGATGCATAGGGATTATTAATTTTAATTAATTTGATAATTTGACTATCCTAATATGTTGAGTTAAACAATAATTATTTCTTAATAATATTAATTAATTAATTAATTATTAATTAGTTGTTCACACCTGTCAATGAATTAATTGATTAATTAATAGACTCGTCAAATATTTGAGAAAAAGGGGCTTAATAATTTTAGTTTATTTAACTAAAGACTTACGTATGAAGGGGGGGAAAGAAACATTAAATTGAGGGGATAAGATAATAAAGAAGGGGGATAAGATAATAAAGAAGGGGATAAGGTAATAAAGGAGGAGATAAGGAAATTAATGAGGGGGAGGAGATTCAGTGAAGGGGGAATATGATGGAAGAGTCCTAAGGGAAAAAGGGAGGATTATTTTTAGGGAAGAACCATTTTTGGAAGGAGCATTGGGAGGGCAAGAGGATTTTCTGTGGGATATTGGTTGGTTTGAGTAGTTTGGTTTTTGGGTGAACCATTGCAGGGGGAACTGGGTTGTTGGGGGTTTTGGGCATGGGGGGCAGGATTCCTTTCGGTATCCTGGAGCTAGGGAGCCAGATAGGTTGCTCCTAGCTGGTTGGGTGGTTAGTCGGTTTGGGCAGAGTTTGGTCAGTGCATTAGGTTGGACATGGAAGCAAGGAAAGGAAAACCATATCGATGGGAATTAGCATTAGAAGCAGGTATTTTATTTATGAATTTCTGAGTTATTTTCATGTTGTAGATAAATGTTAAATTCTGCTGAAATATTGTATGCTTATTTGGAGCTAAATGAATTATTTACGCACTCAAAGAAATTCTATGTTAGAAATGTTATGTGTAGTTTTATGGATTTTATTAGGCTTGTTTATTTTTGGGTCTCTACACTTTTGTTGGTCCATTATGTACATGCGCAACATATCCTCCAAGGTTTAGTTGGTTCATTCGGTCTTCCCGTCAGTCTCCGGGTGATACGCAGTACTAAAGTTAAGTTGGGTTCCCAAGGCCTCTTGGAAACTCATCTAAAATTGTCCAGTAAACATCGATCCTCGATCAGATATAATCCTCTTAGGCACGCCATGTAGCCTCACAATCCCACTGATGAAAACTCTAGCTATGTCAGGTGCATGATATGTCATACGCATAGGAATAAAATGAGCACTCTTCATTAGAGTGTCTACTACTATGAAAATCGAGTCATGTCTCCTTTTTTTTAGTGGCAATCCAACAATAAAATCCATCGAACTAACCTCCCATTTTGATTCCAAAATAACATGTGGTTGTAGTAATCATGCTGGGTGTCTATGTTCATCCTTTACCTGCTGACATTCTAGACATCTGGCCACATAGTTGACTATGTCTGCCTTCATTCCCTTCCACAAGAATAAGGGTTTAAGGTCTGCGCTCATCTTCGTGACTCCCAGGTGAGCCATGTAAACTTCTCTATGAGCCTCGCTCAGGATCAACATCCTGAACTCGTCATTTGGTAGTATGTAGATCCAATTTTTAAACCTCAATAATCCATCGCTATCAAATGAAAATCCTGCAAATCGTGGTACCATTATTGTGTTTTGTCTGATAAAACCCTCAACCTCTTTGTACTAGTCATTGTCACACTGTAAATTTAGAATCATTTCACATAGATTCATCTTAAGAGACAACACCGAAAAATATGTGTGGTCTCTGACTCAATGCATCTACCATTCAGTTCATTGTTCCTTTTATGTAAGAAATATCAAAGTCATACTTGCTAAGCAATTATGACCAATGTCGTTGTCGCGTGTTCAGGTCGCTTTTCTTAAATATGTGTTGTAGTCAACAATGGTCAGTCTTTAGTTCAAATTTTCATCCAACATAATAGTGTCTCCAAACCTTCAAGGCATATACGATGGCTAACAACTCCAAATCGTGCACCGTGTAGTTCTCCTCATGCCTTCTTAGTTTTCTAGAAATGTAAGTGATCACTCATTCATCTTGCATCAAGACTTCGCCTAAGCCTTCCTTGGATGCGTCAGTGCATACCAAGAAGTCTGCATCCATGTCTGAGACCTTTAGTATCAGTGTTGTTGTCAATATCTCCTTGAGCCTTTGAAATGCTTCCATGCATTTCTCGGTCCAAACAAACTTCTTGTTCTTCTTCTGCAATTCCGTTATCATATTTTCTATATTCGAAAATCCCTCGACAAACCGTCTATAGTATCCTACCAAACCCATGAAGCTACGCACTTTTGGGAAATTCATCGGTGCAGGCCATTCCATAATGGCCTCAACCTTTGTTGGATCCACAACGATGCCTTCATCGGAGATGACATGCCCTAAGTAGTGAATTTTTGATTGATAAAAAGAGAATTTGGACAACTTCTCATACAATTTGTTCTCTCGAAAACACTGTAGTACCAAGGGCAAGTGCTCGTCATGCTCCTCCGTAGTCCGAGAGTAGATCAAAATATCATCAATGAATACTTAAACAAAATTGTCCAAGTACTCGTGGAACACCTCATTCATCAAACTCATAAATACCCCTGGGGTGTTTGTCAGTCGAAACGGTAAAACAGTAAACTCATAATGTCCAAGCCTTGTCTTAAAGGTGGTCTTAGGGACATCATCCTCCTTTATCTGTAACTGGTGATACCCTGATCGCAAATCAATCTTAGAGAACACCGCCGCACCCTCCATTTGATCAAACAAATAATCAATCCTTGGAAACGGATATTGATTCTTGATCATGGCCTTGTTCAATTAACGGTAGTCAATGCAGAGCCTCCACGACCCATCCTTCTTTCGTATGAAAATAACAAGTGCACCCCATGGTGACATGCTTGGACATATCAGTCCCAGGTCCAACAACTCCTTTAATTGCATTTTAAACTCTTGTAACTCCAAGGTCGACATCCGATAAGGAATTCTTGCTATCGGTTCAGTCCCCAGTTTTAGGTCTATGGTAAACTCCAATTCCCTCTCTGGCGGCATCCCAGGTAACTCCTCCGAGAATATGTCCGCAAACTCTCTCACCACCGGAAGGTGTTCTAAACCTTTCACTACTCCCTTCTCATTTAACGCAAGGATCGCATAAAGATTGCACCCCTTGCGCATGCTCTTCCAAAGTTGCAAGGAAGAGATGAACCTCAGGGAAACTCCCTGGTTCTGGCCTACAATCAAATGTCTATATCCCTAATCATCAACCAAGTTCAACCATTTCATCTTATAGTTGAGTATCACCTCATGCGATTCCAGCCAATCCATACCAATCATGACATCATAAGATCCAAGGATCATGATGTACAGGTTTTCCCTCATGAAAAACTCTCCCAGGTTAAGGACACAACTCGTAACCTTTCCTCCAACCTTATGTTTGGCTCCCAAAGATATTTCTACAAAGCTACTAAACTCATCTTGTTCGACTACCTTTACCGTAATACTTTTTAGCGCTGCACCAGAAATGAAACTCTTGCTAGCACCGGGATCTATCAAAATACTAAGAGTCTGGTCAACAACAATACCTATTGTCTCAAGAACAATCAATTGATGCTCTGTCTAGTGGTTATTCATCGCTGCATGAATCCGATGGGCTTTGCCCATATCCCCCATGGTAGTGGGTTCAAATGATCTGGACTCTCTGGTCATCTCCACAGGGCAGTCATGCTGGTAGTGTGGCTCCCCACATGTCCAATGCCCCTTCTTTGGCCCAGTAGTCCTGATACCCGAAGTAGAAGATGACAACCCATGGCCTAGAACCCTAGTTTGTTCTACTAAATAGGCCTAAACTATTTTTGTTGTGGGCGATGTTGTTCCTAATGTTGTGGTCCACGATAAGGTCTCTGCTATTGAGGCGTCGGTCGTCGAGGTGTAGTGAAAGTGGATCCCTTATGGAATCCATGATATCCCGATGTATGTTTGGCTGGTGTCTGATGTTGTTGTGCTCCAGATGAAACCTGCCCTGCTAGTCTCGCTAGAGTCCTGGTCTGACCCCCACTGATAAGCTCCTCCTCTGCTATGAGGGCCTTCTGGACAACATCATGCAATGTTTGAGGCATCATAATCTTGACCTTTTCATGTATGTCGTCGTTAAGGATGAACATGAACCTATTGATCTTAAGTTTCTTAGTGTTAAGGTGTGGAGCATACCGGAGAAGCTCCATAAAATGGGCCTCGTACTCGGGCACCGTACGACCTCCCTGTCGTAAGGAATTGAAATTATTGAGTTGACATTCAATGAACTCCTTTGAAAGGTACCTCTCTTGGAACCAATCCTCGAATAGTTCCCATGACACGTCTTTGACGACCATGTTCAAATGCGGTAGGAGTGTCTTCCACCATAGAAGAGCGCTCCCCTTGAGTTGAAAGACCGCCATGTAGACCTTCATGTTAGAGGTATAATCGTGAAGTGGGAAACACATCGCCATGTTCTCCAACCATGCCTTGGCAGTTGCACCATTCGGGGCACCAAAGAAATCAGGAAATTTGACCTTCTCGAGTTCATGGTGAATGCTACCAGTACCAACCAGAGCACACGGTGGAACCTCAGTGGGTGTCAGTGCCCTGGCCTCATCTCTATCCAAACGGTTGATCAATTCCTCAGACATGCGCTAAAAATATCTCATCATTCCAACTACATCACCAACTTCTATCTGCTCCTTTCCGAGAACCTGCTCGTCTCCCTAGGGGTTAGACCCCTCAGGCGTGGATGCTACTAGAGGCATTGCACCTGCTCCCATAGCACCCCATCATCTGCCTCTGTGGCATCCTCTAACTATGATTACCTACATGCACACAATTCAACTCGATCAAAAACAGTGTAATCAATCATATCAATGAAAGTCATGGCGATCCCAAGTCACAGATTGAACCGACTCTGATACCATATGTAGCGAACCTCCCATTTAGATACGACAACAAGAATCTCATAACAAGTGCAATTTTTTTTTTGTGTGTGTGTGCGTGTGTAGAAGGGTAATAAAGACATTATACTCTACATCACAACATGATGATGAACATGACGCATGCAACTAGGACAACAACATATCAACCTAAGAAGCACATCAAGCATCTGGAAGCAATGAACGCCAATCAACCGACGAAAAATAACACTGACTCCCCACTCATCCTACCCTGCAATGGTTAGGACCTCCAGGACACATAAGAAACGCTCAAGCCCAGGTTCCCATTGATTTTTACCATTTAAGGTCTCAAGGCTGGTGACTATTCTGAGGAACAAGGAGGTGTCTAGATCATGCCCGACACAAGCAAACCAAGAACATTAAAGTTTACACCAAGAACCAAAATTAATTAATAGTAAACAACAATCTCCCTCAAAGAGAAGTGTAAGCTAAAATGGCTTCGTCAACTATCCAATCATTAATCAAGGCTACAATGGTCAATGTCTACGATTTAAATTGACGCTAATTACAGATCAGTTAACTAGCCTAAATCTAACATAGATTTACAATCTGATAGTAAGTCACCTTCCAATTAGTTTCCAATTTCAAACTTGTATTAGCAATGAAACCATTTAGAATTTGCAATTAAGTCAACATGTTAATTCCATCTGACATTTAGAACTATCTAAATTAAGATCTAACAATATATATATAATGGTACCAACTCATAGTATAAATTCTTGTGAATGATTAACATGATTAAACACGGTGGAATACTTAAATGCAATGCTTGTTGAGTTATTAAAATTAACTAAGCCATTTCTCAAGGTGGTTCTTAAGAGAATCATCATTAAATAAGGCAATCCTTGCATTATTTCTTGAAATTCCTTTGAAAATGTAAAAAGTGAAAATACTAAAACAAGTGAGAAGGTTTAATCAAAATTTCTATCATAAATTATTCTTAAGAGAGGTAATGAGTGCTTACTCTTGATTACAAGGTGAGTGGAACCATTTTAAAATTTAACTTATTGGCCAACCCCTTTTTTAACCAAACCTTTCTTTAATATTTAATTCCCTTCCTTCGTCAAACTAATAGTCACAATTTAGAATCATTCTTTTCAACTGAACTTACCACTTTAGTAAACATTCCATTTCATTTCTCAATTAGATTAAAAAAAGGGGCATTCTTTTATCAACTACTCTTCCAAAATTTGCACTCATTCCCTATCTTAGTTGGCCTTTCGGTCCATCACTGTTGGCAAGTAATTGAATACCGCAGTTATGACAAGTGGAGTCACAATTAGCAAAAATCGTGAATACAGGTTTAATCTGTTGTGAGATTTTACTCCAACATTATTCTTAACGCAACATTATTCATAATGCTCCGCTATTTGAATTAGGCAGAAGGGAAACTAACCAAATATCTACAATAGAAGGGATGAACCCAATTAGCAGTAATTATGAACAAAAGGGTTAAATTTAACATTGATAACTAAAAGGAAAAAGTCGATTTCATTCCATAATTTTCTAACTAGATAACTGACAGTAGACTCATCCAGCTTAGAACCCAATGTGCAATTGTTGTGTATACAAAAGAAATGGACTGAAAGGTAAATCACTGACTAAGATACTGGTGATACTGTCTGTCAAAAGTTATTGGTATCGCTGCAAATGGAATAAAGCTCAATGCTAGTCAAGTGAGGAAAAGAGGACGTGGTCATAATTCTGGAATGCAGGCAGGGTTAGACACCTAGAAAACAAGGTAGTAATGAGGTGAAAAAGGTAATGGAGGAAAGAAAAAACATAGAGACCAAACGACCTTAACCCAGGCCAACCTAGTGCTGGCAATCACCTTCACCATCAACAATGATAACTACACGACTAAGGAATAGTGCGTAGTTCCAAGAAGGAAACCGATTACCTAGACCATATAATCCTAACCCAACTGTTAGGTCAGGAACATTGGCATATTATGTCAGGAAACTTCTGGAATTCCTGATGATCCTTAACAATTTCGATGTTACATGAATTTGTATCAACATGATTCAAAGAATAGATACCCTCTTGAACGTTGCAGGAAAAGTGGGTTCCCTCTAGAGAAGACTTAACATAAAGCTCCATATTGAGAAACTCACATACAAATGATGCCACACTGAATATAATGAACTGCCTAAATATCCTAAACCTGTAAAGCTGTACAGGCAACGAACATAATATTTTCATTTGTTTTTGTGGCTATCTAAACTATGATCCAAACATAATTAGCATGGCATGAATTTTGGTTATTTTGACCTGAAATGACATGAGAAGTACTACGATAATTTCAAAGCTGCATCATAAGGCGACAATCATCATGGTGAAGAAATATTCACTACAAAATTATCATATTTCTTTTGTGAAAATAAAGAAGATATGTGATTCTCGTGAATTTGTTGAATGTCATGGTGCCGGAATATATTTGAAATAAAAATATGTGATTCATTGACTCACTTGACAATATCTAATTTATCATGAGAAGCCAGGGACAACAACATCTAATTAAATCGAACTGCGGATCGTGTAAGCCCTTCTCACTTACTGTAGTAGGATTTTCCATCAAATTAATCTATGTAAGCTAGTTGTATTCTGTGTATCCTATAAACATGGTAAAAAGCACAACGTTATCAAAATATAAAAGCCTATGAAACAACAAATCCTTAAAGATCGTCGCTAATCATCAAATGCTCAGACAATATTGGTAAATATTGGAGGTAAGTCCTCATGTGGATGGATACACAAGGCTATATTGTCCATTATCCAAAGATGAACAGACATAAACAAATTCCCTAGCAAATAATAATTACACAGTTAAATTTCGCCAGATAAGTGATGAAGATGGAAGGCTAGATTTTACAGCTACCTCATATTGCAATCGTTGAAGTAATATATTTTTTTTTACATCCATTACCGAATTATAACAAAAGAGGTGATATTTCTACATTAGTTACACAATTACAATCGTAGAAGTAATAAAAACCAGTCAATCCATCAAGAACCAAAATGCAGTTTGAAGTTAAATACTTTTTACATCTCGGAATACCAATATAAAATGATGACAACAGTAAGAGAACGCTAGGGCCACAAGGATAAATTATTGAAGGGATCGCAGGGATTATATCAGTCAAGGCAAAAGAGAAATACACAACAAGGAAGCATGATAATCCATACGTAGAGGCCATACTGAAGGACACAAGTCGACAATCAGGCAAGGACATCCACAGAGGTAGACGGATAATAGTTTTGCCTTCGCTTCACCATCCTCACATAGAAAAGTAGGGCGTTGGGATCCATAGGTCTTTTAACGCTAAGGTGATGATCGTATATCAAGCTCATGGCCGACTGCTCAGGCGAGGACTGGTGAGCTAGGGACGAAGGGTAAACAACCTCAAGGTTGCAATCAACACATAGGGCGATCACGACATGTGGGAGGATGAAGGCCATGGGATTCAACCACCATCGAGCTAGGCTAAGGAAAGTTTTAGTCACCAAGTTAAAAGAAAAAAGAAAACCATCATTTTACTTTTTCGTTAAATAATTAGATCTAAGCATAAGTCCTAATGCATTCTACCATACAAAAATGAAGAGAGAGTATTGTTACCCGATCGCCCGCACCGAATGACATCCCACGCACTTCGTGCAGCTCCCACTCACCGACGGTCGAGACTTCACCGGTACCTCCCATCCAATGCTAGGGGTATTCTTCTTCCCCCTTAGCCCCTTCAGCCGCAAAGGGGCCACACACACTATCCAGATATTTCGACTAGATCCTAGCTCACCTCACAACGCCGAGCTACCACTCCTCTCTGAGCTGGGTATCCCCAACTCCCACAAGTAAATCAGTGAAGTAGATATTTCTGTAGCGTAATGTTACACAAACCGAAGATGATCCTTCATCCTTCTCCTTCCTTCATTTTATAGAGTTTCAAACTTCCTTTCTTTCCTAAAATCTCATTTAATTAAAGTTTTAAAAATAAATTCCTAAAAATTCTTCTCTGTACAAGTGTCCCCCATCCCCTACATTCCTCCATAAATTAATTTCTTTAATTAAGTAATTATCTTTATTTCCCTCACCCACCTAGAGTTACTCCTAGAATCACTCCTAGGTGTCCCCAAATTCTCTTACAAGTTTTCATAGCTTTCCCTTTTATCAAATTGCTAGTTTAGTTTAAATTAGAAAGTTCTTTAAATGGTAGATGATTTAGTAAGTTTAACCTTCCTCTTTTTCCCTTAAGTTCCCGTTTTTCCCTTTTTATGTTACCTCTTTTCCTAGTTTCCTAAAAAAACTTAGTTTTTCCTCTTTCCCCTTTTTAATTAGAAATCGAAAACGTAGGTGTGGAATTTAACCCCTTTTTCGCTTTTTTCATTCAATTAGTATATTTTAAATTATCAAAAAAGATAAAACAATTAATTCCCTTTTTACATTTTATATCAACGGATTTTTATTTTTATGAATAAGTTAAATTTCTTACTCCCTTCATGTTACAAGATTTAACGAAGATCATGGTTATTATTTAAGTTGTTTTTATTTATTATTAGGGTGAAATCACGAAGGTGGGTTACACTTTCGTGACAATCGGGTCTTCAAATTTTCCAAAAACCACTTTTCGGCCGAACTAAATAATTTTTTCGGCCGAAAGATTTTATTTTCGGCCGAACTATTGTTCGGCCGAAAATATAAACGTCAAATCGAATGGAGCCATAACCGGGCCCTCAATTTGCGTGTATAAATTTGTTCGGCTGGATAATTTTTTTCCGGCAATAGTTTTTCGGCCGAACTATTGTTCGGCTGAAAGATTGTTCGGCCGAACAATTTTTCGACCGAAAAATAGTTCGGCCGAAAGATGTTCTATATAATTGCCACACATCGATTTGTGACGTTTAGAAACTTCTTTTCTTGTGAGGCTCTGTGTCGAGAGCTCTGTGTGAGGGTCGAGAGCTCTGTAGCTCTGTGTGAGGGTCGAGAGCTCTGTAGCAAATTTGTCGAGGGTCTGTGTAGCAATTTTGCGGAGGGTCTGTGTAGCAATTTCTCCGAGGGTCTGTGTCGCCGAGTTCACGGGAGCAGTGGTCGCGGTCGCGGGAGCAGTTTTGAGCGGTCACCGAGGTCGTGGGAGCAGTTTCGAGTGGTCACCGAGGTATTTTGAGCGGTCACCGTTTGTTATATGCATTTGTAGCGTTTGTTATATTGAATGTTATATATGCGTTTGTTATATTGTATGTTATATGCAAACGCATATATATGCAAACGCATATATTGTATTGTATGTTATATAGCGTTTGTTATATTGTATGTTATAGCGTTTGTTATATATGTTATATATGTTATATTATGCTGTATATCATTATGTTGTATGTGTAAATTATTATTATGTTGTATGTTGTATATCATTATGCTGTATGTTGTATATCATTATTATGTATGCTGTATATTATTATGTATGTTGTATATTATTATGCTGTATGTTGTATATCATTATGTTGTATGTTATATATGTTATATTATGTGTATATTATGCTGTATATTATGCTGTATATCATTATGTTGTATGTGTAAGTCATTTTTATATCTTTTCAGGAAGAAAAACACCAATCCATCATCCTTGAACCAGAAAGTGTAAATTC
>ML858541.1:26276-39546 GCA_009831015.1 Picea engelmannii
TCACAAGTTTTGTTTTTATTGTAAAGTGAAATTCTAAATAAAAAAAATACTTTTATATGTCAGAAGTTGAATAACTTGTGAAAATACAGTTTTTTTTGTCATAAAACAAGCAAAAGTGTAACCCACCTTCATGATTTCACCCATTATTATTATTTTATAGAAGACAAATTTTACCACTAGCATAATTTACACTTAGACCTTAGATGTTGTACTGGGCAACATTTAATTTAGGGAAATTGTTTTAAAAATACTTAACACATTATTCGTCTTAAGGCCATCTAGGTTCATTCCTCTATCATCGACAACGTGACGTGCCCTTCAAGACGCACTAGGTGCTCCAAGGGTTCCACTCACCTCATATGTTCCCTTGCGCGACATGCCCTTCAAGACGCACTACGTGCTCCAAGGGTGCCACTCACCTCATATGTTCCCTTGTGCGACGTTCCCTTCAGCACGCACTACGTGCTCCAAGGGTGTGACTTGCCTCTTAACTGACTTGGTAGACATCAATAACCCCTGGAGTCAACACTCCACCAGGTGAACTTGTTGGAGACTAAGGGCCTCTAAGGAATAAGGCCCTTGACTTATTGCGCACCCCTTAGAATCATCGTGAGCGACTGTCACAGTCTTCTCTCATAGTATCATGGGTCCTCTTGAACTAGGTAATCGTTAACCCACAGTTCAAGCCACAGTGGGAGTTCTAGTAGGTTGTGGCAGGGATGCTCTCCACACCTCTCCCTCAACATCTCTCGTAGTCGTGCGTGACCCCTTTACTCCATATGTGAGTCTGGTCGGCAAGCTATCGTCAACCTGCATCATCAACAAATCATGTCAGAACATGTCCATATCATATCATCTAGTTAGATGCACTAATATCACAGTAAAACAATCAAACACCAATGGCACACGCCCTGACTTGATCCAGAGTCCAAGGGGTTCCATCGATGCCTCTACATCCTCGAGGTCCAAAACCCTGGACACTCAGTAAAACCAACTCAATAGCACCTATCTATGTCAATGTAGTAAAACAACATATCATCCACCCAAAACGCCTCATAATCAAAATCAAAAGTTTTAATAGCATAAAAATCTGGATCACTTGCGAGAAAGTGTCCTCAAAGAATAAGTTCGCTCAGTGCACTAGAGCGGGATGTTACACTCATCCCTGGGGATTTGCGCATCTTTACTTGACCTTTTGAATTCCTATATAAAGGTTATCTAGAATGCATGATAAGATAATACATATTTTTCCTTGAGTATTGGCATATGCTCTTATTATTCTTCTTTTTTCTCGTGTTCATGGGTTAATTATTGCATTGGGATTGTGAAATTCCTTTTTAAATTAGGTTTTATCTATTTGAGAGGTTTAAATCATCATAAAATGTGAAGCACATGATATTGGTTTATTTCTTAAAAAAGTATATAATTGTATCGGGACATAAATAGGTAAAGTGAATAAGATGGTTGATGTCCGAAAACCTTGATGTTGAATATGAAGAAAAATGAGTTGGTAGCATTTGGAAAATTAGATATTTGTATACATAGAAGTAATATTTCAAGTAAATTGTGGAGCTTTCTAGAAACTAGTTCCACAGGGTACAAGTGGCAAGTTAGATTATTTTTTGCAAGGGAGTTATTAGATTATTTCTTGCAAGGGAGTTATTTTGTAAAGTAAGACTCTTGTGTAATATTGAACATTCATATAGTGAGAATTTGGAAAGAGAAATACATGGTGGTGATGTACATTATTTCTTCTTCCTCTTCATATTTGTATCCATGCAGTAATTTATCCTACCATTGATAGCCTTGAAACTGTCTCCTCTCATAATTCAATAAGAAAATGACAATTTTATTCATATATAAATCATATTAAGTATTTCCATTAAGGGATTGAATAAGGGAACCCACTCATGAAGAGAAAGAGGTTCATTATTTTAAAGACACACATTCTACCTACTTTTTCTAGATTCTTTAAGGCTCCAAGTGTAATGAACCCTAAAATTCTCAACCAATTTTTTTTTTTTACCATTATTGAGTTTTCCTTTCTTTTCTAAGATATACTATACTATGAATTATCATTACTTATCCTTTATGCATTCCATGTATACCATGACTTCAACAAGTGAAAGGAATTCTAACTCAATTTAACATCATTACTTATCCTTTATGCATTTCATGTATACCATGACTTCATTACTTATCCTTTATGCATTCCATGTATACCATGACTTCAACAAGCGAAAGGAATTCTAACTCAATTTAATATTTAAGGGTGGTGGTTTGTCATCCATGTGAATGTCAAAATATATATATAGCTTGGTTACACATCATAGAGAAATCATTCGAATTAATAAAAGTCTAGGAAACTACACCATATAAGTTTGATACCACTGCAATTAAGGAAAATTACGTTATGAGGAAAACACTAAGGGAAACTATTGTCATGCGCATGCTACAAGCATAATAACAAAGACCAACATTAATAGACTCTATCCCTTCATCTTATTTATAAGAAAATTTACCCCTTGCCATAAGGAGAGCAGATTTTGTCCATCTACCATGTGATCGCGGGTGGTTGAACTGACAGGTAAGATCTGGTTAGTTCCATCCCTTAGACTAGACTAGAACTAGCACTGGTAGCCGGTTTTGGAAAGTTAGGGAAGAGTGTGGTGGCCTAACTGGGATGAGTTTATCGTTACAAATTTGTTTGTCATTAGGGTTTTCAAATGACCGGTACAGGACTGTTAGGGTGTAGAAGAACCCCTGCGAAAAGATGTTAAGTGTGACTGTCGTATGCCTCTCGGGCCGAATGATGGATTAATGAAGTCCTTTCTAGTGGTTTCCATGACACCTTCGTCACATGGCTGGGTACCATCTCGGCATTAACGCCATAAACTTCATTTACAGGGCCTTATCGGGTCTATTACTCATTTTCCTTTTATCTCTGTGTTAAAATTTTCCCTTAGACTGCTCACCGTAACACCTCGCTCCAGTTTCGCTGATGTAAAGTTTAGCGTTCTGGTGGAGTCGGGCTTATTTGATAAATGGCATATTTCAACATGCTTCTTCTCAAAAGGTAAGATTCCTCTATCTGTGATAAATTTAAACCTTTCTTCTTGCAAGGATGGACTGTGCGTATTGAGACTCTCGGTTAACTAGATGTTCATTTGTTTAGTTCATCCTCTCCTATTTTCTTTAGGGTTATTCTCTGGTAAGGATGGACCACCCGATAAGGTTTAGTTTCATCTCCGACACTTATCCTAATCTAAGTTACTTTCCCTCAGTTCTTCCACCCTATGGATTTCAAACCAGGCTAAAGGTCATGTTGGCGTCCCTCTGAGGTTTCATCATTCGATGGGGTATCATAACAATTCACATTTATATCTACTACAAATATCACAGCGCACCATGTCGGCTGTGAGGAATTGGTGCGCTGTGAGAAGAGATTGGAAGCTGCCTGTGTAAAGAGACATTCATTGTCAGTAGCCGCATTCTCTGCTCTCCCATTACACTGTGAAGTCTCAGTTCCTGAAAAGCGATCCTTCCTATAGGCCATGCACAGAAAATAGAAACAGCTCCAAATTACTGAAATCCGGGGAGGAACGTGAACCCGAGACTTGCAACGGTTCCGTAACATATTTTAGTACAGTGCATATTTTGCATCTATATATATTTTTGTGTGTATAAGTTTCAGTTAATGGCCTTTAACAACATGATTCAATGGTCTACCCGAGGCAGGAATCAACACATTTGAGCCTCTGTATCGTTTCTAGTTGTTGCTGGATCGTCCAGGGTTCTAAGCTCGGGGACAGTGAGCTTGAATTGCTTGTTAACGTTAGCAATTTCTGGTGCGGAATCACGTCCGAAGCCCAAAAGAAAGTGTTGTTTGATTTGTTGGTGTAGCTGCCTAACGTGTCAGCAGCAGTGAATGGCGTGGCCCTGTGCTGAACGTTTGCAGGCCAACTATATGTGAGAGAGCCTGTTGATAACCAAAGTAAACATCGAAGGCAAAGTGTAAGTCCAGAGGAGAAATGCTACTCATCGCTCAAAGCAAAGACAATGCAGTGAGCTATGGAGAATGTTGAAAGCCTCTCTCCTGATCGAAGTTGATGCGAGATGTGTAGCAAGGCCTGTGTCAACTGAAAGAAATAGGAATGTGCTGAGCGAGAGGAGGCCAAGCACCTTCAATGTTTAGTGCAGAATTTCAACAAGTTTCTGAGAATTGTTGCTGGTAGAGATCGCTGCCGCTGGCTAGGTTGCAGTGCTATTCCTTGAAGTTATATACCAGTTAGAGGAACCACCGAGCCGTTGCTGCCATCGTTTGGAATTTTTGATGGTGGAACCCACGTGAAGGATATAGTCGCCACCGATCCCTGGATCGAATAGTCTGAGGGCGGTTATAGAAGCTGCGCTTCTCCTGTTATTTGCTTGCTTGAGATGTAATAGATTTCTGTGTGTTTTATTCTGCAAGATTGAAATGCTATTTATTATAGTGTTGGCGGAGATCTACTAGAGTGAGGACTGATAGTATGTGGCTCTTGGGAGATTGTCGAATCTGTCACGATTTGATAAAGGGGAATTGCACTCAAAGAAATGCAACCATCCAATAGAATAATGTGCATGCTGCGCAGAGATGGTGAAGAGGATTCATCACGTCGGGCCTGTATTGGTGAAGATGCTGAGTTTTATTTTTGCAAGACTTATTCGAGTCCTTGTCGTGGGCCCATAACCCACAGATTCGGTCTTTCATCATTTTTTGAAGACTCCATTGTAAGGTGGTACGCGGGCAAAGTGTTTTCCTTGCCATATCTAGAGGAGCAATGTTATTATGCTCATCTGAGTGTGTTGATGAGATGGCCGTATTGTAATCTTGGTGTGCTATTGCAACACTATTAGTGTTGAATTGCATGTTCGTTGGGTTTTCTATTTGTGCTATGAATAGTGATGTATGTTCTTGCTATTGGCGGTGAGATTTCACTGTTTTGAAGGAATTTTGTTTTGTTGTATTCTTGCTATGCTGTGTAGAGGAGTGGTTGATGTAGAAACCATCTGGAAGTTCTTGTTTGGAGCGACAGGTCCATTGGAAACTAGAGCTTCCATTTTGTTGAAGGAATCGTTGTTCGTCCATGTGGAAGGAGCTACCAGAGGAGCCGTCGTGGAAGAGCTGAGCCATCAGTGAGCCTGAGGAGATGCTAGTTCCTATGCAGAGATTGAATTACAGTGAGCCTGAGAGATGCTCATGTTGGTTGCTGTGAAGGAGCACTCAGCAAAAGGAAGCGGCCTTGTTGGTGCAGAGGAGAGTAGTTGCGAGCCGAAAAGGAAGAGAGTGTTAGTTGTGCATTGCCCCGGAGGATGCTGTCGTTGTTTGTTGAGGACGTAGAAAGGATAAAGGCATCATTACATGGAGGTGTTATAGTGAAATGAAGTGAGGTGTAGGTGCTCATTCTGTCAGACTCACTGAGCGTTGATTGTGAGAAGTGTGATTGAGTTATGATTTTACAAGTATTGTTACTGATATTTTTTGGTTTGAAGGTGTGCATAGTTATGTTATTTGTGAGACATGTAATTGAAAACAAGACTAGGATATTTTGATGTAGTGGTCCTAGAAAATTCTATGTACCTGGGCCATTGTATACCCCCTAATGTGAAAAGTTCGTGGTAATCTAGAAACCACTATGTAAAGCATGGTTACAAGTAATCCAAGAAAACATGATGCATGGTTGAGGGTAATCTGAGAAAACCCAGAGTATGGTTACAGGTAATCCGAGAAAACCTGGTGCATGGTTGAGGGTAATCCGAGAAAACCCAAAGCACGGTTATGGGTAAGACGAAATAAAACCTAGGTTGATGATGATGTGATGAAGGGGGAGCTATGAGGAAGAATGGTTGAATGAACCATGTAGCTGAAAATGATTCCTATAGAACTGGCGGTTACAGCGGCTGATGACCCATGTATTCCGATAGATAGATTTCTCTTTATATGGATATCAATAATCAGATGTAGGTACAAGAGGAAGCACACAAAGATATGACCACATAGATATTTAGATAAGTAGTCATTAAGGGAGAGTGTTGGAATATATAATTCCTACTTATCTAATGTTCTTGCTAATGTATTGAGAGGTAGAGTTAATCTCTACGTGAGTTGTGTGATCCTATTATTAAGAGGTTGTTAGAGAGTTGGATTTGTGAGATCCTTGTTTGGTGTGTGGTTGAGATATTGATCTAGGTGGATATTGGTGGCCACCCACCTATTCCACTTGGATCCCCACCATTGCTTCTTTCAGTTTTTTAGTTTTAGCACAATTTACTATGTTTAGCAGTTTTTCGGGTCCTGAACTTCTCGAGCCGTTTTGAGGCCCTAAACGACGTTTTTTGGGGTATGTTGTGGTCACAAAATGAAGTGAAATGAAGTGAGGTGTAGGTGCTCATTCCTTCAGACTCACTGAGCGTTGACTGTGAGATATCATGCGCATCATACACCTAAAACGAAGATCATATGCAAAAGTTACGACCCCAAGGAGTTGATGTACCAACTTACCCAAACGGGGCCCACATGACTTTTGGCGCTTCATCTCCCAGGGTTAGGTTTTTGGATGTCTAGGACTTTTAGCATTCCCATTTATTGTAAAAGGGCCTTTAGAGTCTCATTGTAATGATCTTCTCATGGATGCGAGTAGCGGCCACATCTCTTCTCAGAGATAAGCTACCAGCGCCCTAGCTAGTTTATTTCCATTCTGTCTGTAAGCATATTTCAGTCATTTGTTATTAATGAAATGAAGTCTTGTTTCCGCTGCATCTCTGTGTTTATGTGTATTTTTGTATTTCATTGTGTTCCTACATAAATATGGATCAGTGGTAACAGATTGGTCTTCTCATTCTCGATCCTTCTTTGCATGTCCCCAACGAGATCGAGGTATAAGGAGTTGGGGCTCGATCTGGTTGAACCTTTGCACGATCAGTCTCGCAAACCCCAATGACCGCCCATGGGAGAAGAAAAGAAAGGTGAGGGAGCAGGAGATCTTATCAAAATGTTGCTCGAGGAGGCCCTCGAGAAACAAAGGAATGTGATGATGGACAACTTTGCCCAGATTCTTCAATGGATTCTAACTGGCGGTGCATCGACATCCAGCAACCACTCTAGAGGTACCACTCCTTTTAAGGTACAAGTAATCTTTGACATTCCCATATTTGATGGCCAAATAGATGCAAATGTCGTAGATAGATGCTGGAATCTATTAGAAGGATATTTCTTGGTTCATGACTTTTTCGACCGAGAAAAGATTATTTTCGCACTCCTCAAAGCCACCCCCCATGTCAAGGACTGGTGGGAAACCTACTCGGAGCAAAAGGGTGAGGGAGAACCCTCTTTGTTCTCGGCCGAACCCACTTGGAATTCTTTCCAAGATGCCATCAAGGAACAATATTATCCCGTGGGGAGCTATGAGGACAAATACATACAATGGACTACGTTGCGACAACAAAGGGACCAAGATGTGCATGAGATGATGAATCTGTTTCATACCCTATGCACAAAGTTGGGTATCAAAGATTCAAAGAAAAATTTGGTGTTAAAGTACCGCAGTTGTCTGCACAGATACATTCAGGAGGAAATGGATTTCCTCGACATCTCCTCACTTGGTGTGGCATACCGATATGTTGCCAAGATTGAGGAGAAGTTCAAACAGAAGAAGTGAGACTTTGGGTCTGCAAATCAAAAGCACGGGAAAGGCACTCCCAAACTGCAAAACAAAGGACCAAGCCAAAGCGGGGCAGCCCAGGACAACTCGTGATCCAGATTATTTTCAGCATGAAATGAGAGCGGAGATATACTAACGAAATGCACAGAGATATTGCAGATATTCAATAATATAACAGAAATGTATCAGAGATGCAATCATAAACACAGATATACAGTAATACACGATTTCTATTAATCAGAGAAATGTACAGAGACTGTAAAAATACAGAGTGAAAGACTCGCTAGAATGGTGGCAGCTTATCTGTGAGAAGAGATGTGACGGCTACTCGCATTCACAAGAAGATGATTACAATGAGGCTCTAAAGGCCTTTTTACAATATACAAGAATGCCAAAAGTCCTAGACATCCAAAAACCTAACCCTAGGAGATGAAGCGCCAAAAGTCATGTGGGCCTCGTTTGGGTAAGTTAGTACATCAACTTCCCGGGGTCGTAACTTTTGCATACGATCTCCGTTTTAGGCGTGTGATAGCTCGTTGGAAATCTATCATCGAGAAGATTCATTTTGGGGGCTCAATCATGACTTTGGATATTATTGAGAACCTCTATCTTGAAACACCTTCATTTAGGCCCTCAAAATGGCCCTCAAAGTTAAAACCTGCTAAAAATAGTAAATTGCCAAAATTGCCAGAAACATGTTTTGGGCCAGTTGGAAAAGGTGGGTGGCCCCCGATATCCACCTGGATCAACCCGCCAAAGACACAAGCAAAGAACAACACCACGAAGCCAAAAAAGGACATGGGGAAGTCGTGTGAGTTCCATAAGAGCTCCACTCACAACACAAGTGAGTGTCGGGCCAAGCAGTCACTGGTAGTCGAGTTGAAGGCTTTTGAATCGGATGCATGCTCCGACTATGAATTAGAACCTGCCAAGGGGAATGACAAGGGGAAGCATATTATCGATGCGGAGCCCAACGCCACCGTTGCCACCACAAAGATCCAAAAGGAGGAACCAGAAGATCCAGAGGAGGCAGAGCGTCTCTTCCATTCCAGGATGTGGGTAAAGGGTTCCCCGTTGCAGTTCATTGTCGATAGCGGGAGACAGAAGAACCTCATCTCGGTAGAGGTCGTGAAGCGGTTGGGCTTGCCGACCACAACACACCCACAACCATACACCATCGAGTGGTTGCACCAAGGACGGGACCTCTGTATCAGTCGACAATGTCGCCTTCCCTACAACATCAAGCCCTTCACGGATGAGGTATTATGTGACATTGCTCCTCTTGATGTTTCTGATGTATTATTAGGCCAACCATACTTGTGGAAGCGACATGTTGTGTATGAGTCTGGGCCTCATGTTGTTATTATCACTTTGGGCAATAAGCTGTATAGGATACCGGAGATAGCACCGCCTACCACCATCTCTTTGGTTACTGCAAAACAATGCAGTAAGCTCATTTTGAAAACTAGGAAATTTGTTTTCCTGATGATTCACCCTCAGGGAAAGAGGAAGATTGTGGTCATGACCTCCAGACAAGGCCCCACTGCATGAAAACAACAGATGGATAAGGTCGTGGAGGAGTACGAGGACATCTTCACCTCCCCCGCAGGGATGCCTCTACATTTCTAGGTCAAGCACCCCATCGATCTGACCCCAGGTGCACCATTTCCCAATGGACCCCTCTACTGGTGTTCTGTCGTGGAGAATGACGAAATCAAGAGGCAGATTCAAGAGATGTTGCAGAAAGGTCACATCCGGCCGAGTTCATCGCCCTGTGGGAGCCCGATCGTATTGGTGCAGAAGAAGGATGGAACTTGGAGACTCTGCATTGACTATCAGGCACTGAACAAGATCACTATTCGGAATAGGTACCCGATCCCATGGATTGATGACCTTCTAGACCAACTCAAGGGGGAAAAATATTTTAGCAAGATCGACTTGAAGTCTGGGTGTCACCAGGTACCAATCGAACCCTCTGATGCATGGAAGCCTGCATTCAAATCCAAGGAGGGCATTTTCAAATGGTTGGTCATGCCTTTCGGGTTGACGAATGCCCCTACAACCTTCATGATGCTAATGGAAGACATCCTATGGCCATTCACCAACTCATTTGTAGTGGTGTACTTGGATGACATTCTAATCTTCAGCCAGACTTGGGAAGAGCACCTCCACCATATCCGACAGGTCCTCCAAACACTGCGGCAACACAAGATGTGTGCCAATTTGGAGAAATGAACTTTTGGCATAACCCAGGTTTAGTATCTGGGATACATTATTGATGAGCAGGGGGTGCATGTGAATCCAACAAAGATCCAAGTCATTCGGGATTGGCCAGCCCCAACCACCCTAACAGAGCTCCATAGATTTTTAGGTCTTGCCAATTTCTACCGTAGGTTTGTGTTGGGATTCTCTCATATCACTTGGCCCTTGAGTCAAGTGACCAAGGGAGGAGCTAAAGAAAAATACTTTTGGTCTGAATCTCAACAAAAGGCGTCCGGGGAGTTGAAACATCGCCTCTTCTCTGCACCAGTGCTTACATTACCAGACTTGCAACAACCATTTGAGATCGAGACAGATGCCTCTGACTATGCTATTGGGGCAGTCCTTACTCAACATGGGCATCCAGTGGCATATCACAGTGAGACACTTTTTGACACAGTTTAGAAGTATCCCACTTATGACAAAGAAATGTATTCCATTGTGCAGGTTTGTCGGCAATGGAAGCATTACATTTTGGGAAAGGAAACGATCATACACATAGACCACCAACCCCTGTAGTTCATACAGACACAAGGGAAGTTGCAGAACGATCGCCATCAAAAGTGGTCCACATACCTGCAACAGTTTCATTTGAACATTAAGTATAAAAAATGCAGCACCAATAATGTTGTAGACTTCCTCAGTCGACCACCCATCGTGGCGCTAACCACTGTGCACAACTCTTGTGGGCACGAGATTTTCGATTCGCTGCTTCTCTACACAAGTGATCCAGAATTCGGCCACAAATACAATACACTCTTCGAGGGTAAGCAAGTTCCCAATTTTCACCTCCAGGATGCCATGCTTTGTCACTTGGGACACCTTTGTGTTCCTTCAAGTGAGTGTGCCAAGATGATTTGGTAGGCGCACTACAGTCGAGTCGCTGGGCATTTCGGGGTCTAGAAAACCATGGCAGTACTGCAAAAGTATTTCTATTGGCCGAACCTTCGACAAGATGTCGAGAAGTACATCAAGTCCTTCACTGCTTGTGCCATTGCCAAAGCGACCATCAAGAAGCAAGGCCTCTATACTTTTCTTCCTACCCCCAATCGACCTTGGGAATCCATTTCTATGGATTACATGTCGAGCCTTCCTTCTACTAAGCATGGCAATGACTGTGTTTTTGTGGTCATTGACCGATTCTCGAAGATGTCCATTATGATGGCTTGCAAGAAGAATATCACAGCAGAAGCCACTGCTAAACTCTTCTTTGAACGAATGTGGGTACACTTTGGGATCCCACAGTCTATCATCTCAGATCGGGACAGTAGGTTCCACAATACATTTTGGTCTAGCCTCTGGTAGATGTTGGACACCAAGCTCACCAAGTCCACAACTTTCCATCCACAAACTGATGGCTAGACAGAGGTTGTCAGCCGGATGATCGTACACATTCTGCGCATGTACAATTCAAAGCATCCATGGACATGGGATGAGAGCCTCCCCTATGTACAACACAGCTACAACTGGGCTCTCCATAGCTCAACTAGCCACAGCCCCTTTCAAGTGGGCTTGGGATTCCAGCCAGTATGTCCCATTGACATAGCCATGCCATTTGTGGCTACTCGGGAAGATTCAACTCGTGTCCAGTCTGAGGTAGATAAGGCAAACAACTTCATTGAGCACATTCAACACATCCGCCAACAGGTACATGACATCTTGGACAGAGCCAATGCTAAGTACAAGGAACGACATGATCAACATCGGGTGCCACACAACTTCCAAGTTGGCGACAAAGTGTGGCTACATTTGCAAAAGGAGCGCCTCGCTGGACTCCACCGCAAGCTTCGTCCGCTTCGATATGGGTTGTACACCCTCACCAAGGCTGTAGGGGAAAATGCATTTGAGATCAACATTCCACCATTCCTTGGTCTGCACCCAGTGTTCAATGTGGACCACCTTCGACCCTACTTTCCATCTCTACTAGACACATCCGACATGGCAGAACAACTCACACCAACAGAGTTAAATCTAGACTGCATGGAACAAGCCAGAACTAATCAGATCATGGATACACAGATCAAGCACACCCGAAAACAAAGGATAATGCTATATCGAGTTGTCAAAGCAGGCCAACTCCTTCACCAAGGCAAATGGCTCACCAGGGACCAAGTTCAGCAGAAGTTTCCTCATCTCATGGAGGAACTCAACGCGATGGGGACCATTGCTTCCTAAGGGGGGAGGAATGATCCAGGTGGATATTGGTGGCTACCCACCTATTCCACTTGGACCCCCACCATTGCTTCTTTCATTTTTTTAGTTTTCGCACAGTTTACTATTTTTAACAATTTTTTGGGTCCTGAACTTCTAGAGCCATTTTGAGGCCCTAAACGACGTTTTATGGGGCATGTTGCAGTCACAAATTTTGTGCAAAATGTTGTAGTCCTCAGATAGATCTTTCCAATGGGCTATCATACACCTAAAATGGAGATCGTATGCAAAAGTTACGACCCCGAGAAGTTGATGTACCAACTTACCCAAATGGGGCCCACATGACTTTTGACACTTCATCTCCCAGGATTAGGTTTTTGGATGTCTAAGACTTTTGGCATTCCCGTTTATTGTAAAAGGGCCTTCAGAGCCTCATTGTAATGATCTTCTCACGGATGCGAGTAGCGGCCACATCTCTTCTCAGAGATAAGCTACCAGCGCCCTAGCTAGTTTATTTCCATTCTGTCTGTAAGCATATTTCAGTCATTTGTTATTAATGAAATGAAGTCTTGTTTCCGCTGCATCTCTGTGTTTATGTGTATTTATGTATTTCATTGTGTTCCTACATAAATCTGGATCAAATATTCTCTCAACCTCCCCAGTTATCTTTAGAATAAGTTAGATCTGATAACAACATGTACACTCTATATAATAGAGTCCATTGTATTGATATTGTAAGCAATTGAAGATTTATTTATATCACTCTACTCTCCCATTTTAACACCTTTTACTCAAAAGAAAACCTTTTTGACCAAAGTCCTTATATGCCTCTAACAAGTTAGACTTGGTAAGAACATTCGACTATTTACACGCATCACCACATAAATGAAAACACCTCAACCTAGCAAAGGTCATATTGTAGAGTGCACTTCCAACTGTCCGCTATTGAAAACCATCATCAAATCCCTAAACCTCCTACACCCATCGTCTTCCATTAAATACCCCTTCTCCATGAAGAACCCTAACCCTAACTTTTGGCACTCCTTGTGATATAGCACATTTAGGTCGGCTAGACTATATTATATCATATTTTCCTTTTATTATTTATATATAAATAAAACTCAATCCACATTTGTTTAATGCAAGATAGAGTCTCCCAT
>ML858542.1:10259-26176 GCA_009831015.1 Picea engelmannii
GCAATCAGCAAAGGAGAATTTGCAGTCAGCTCAGAATCAGCAGAAGATATATGCAGATCGACACCGAGTTGAGCGCAGTTTTGAGGTAGGAGACTTGGTTTTCCTGCGATTACAGCCATACCGACAGTCTTCCTTGAAGAGGATCGGAGCAGAGAAACTGAAGCCAAAGCTCTATGGGCCATACAGAGTCATCAAGAGGATAGGTGAGGTGGCATACGAGCTAGAGCTACCAGAAGTTAGCAAGATTCATAACGTCTTTCACGTCTCTCGCCTTAAAAAGGCGGTGGGACAGCAGATTAGCATTTCACAGGAGTTGCCACCCTTGGATGAGGAGGGACAGTTGGAACTAGTGCCAGAGGAGGTATTACAGCAGAGAGAACGCAAATTGAGGAGCAGGATCATTAGGGAGTGTTTGGTTAGATGGAGGGGTCTTCCAGTGGAGGATGCCACATGGGAGGGAGAGCATATTCTGCAGCACCCAGGATTGATGTTGCTTGAGGACAAGCAATCTCGGGAAGGGAGGATTGTGATGTCCCATCCCCAAGATTAGGCCAGCAGGGAGTGACTTAGTAGTCTATATGTTCCCGTAGACTATAGTTAGGCACAAACAGGGAACCAGATGGAGAAATAAGGAGGAATTAAGGCTAAACGATAAATTAAGCCAAAATACTTAGGAAAAGTCACTTAAGCCTAAGTCAACGAAGAATTAGAATGAAAAGGTGATAAGGGGGCAACTTAATTGACAAATAAATCACTTAGAAGGAAATGCGCCTAGGTTAAGTGATGTCAACGAAGAATTAGGTCGGGAAAGATATAAAGAGAGGAATTTGACCTAATTCCTCATTATGCATTGTTATGATTTGATGTTAAGACTTCCGAGAGGAGGAGGAGAGCCGACCTTACTGTTTTGTGGATTTCTGGAGGAAACCACCACCATTGATCCGTTTCGGTGCTGAGAGACACACCCTAGCCCATCAGAGATACCATCCAGGTATCTCACCGTTCATTTCAGGAGAGTTTATTGTGGAGGGCGCAGCTCAGCCAAGGAGGGCGCAAGTCATTTTGAGGGTTCAGAGATCTGCAGTAGACCGTGGTCCCGATTGTAGATTCATTCCGACCCAGTAGAGATCCAGCCATGGTGCTTCCATTGAGCCATTCATCATCAGATTTCGACGATGGAATCTTGCAGATCGATCCATCCAGCCATTTTGGGCGTAGTCATTCCGGACAGACGTTTGGCGTTGCATGCAGGGGTTCCATATCAGATCCGGCCAAACCCTTTCGACCCATTTCATCATTGGACGAGATGATCATTTTGAGCTATATAGCAGCTGATTCCGACGGTGGAATCCTTTGGGGCGCATTCAGTGCCCAAGGAGGGGCGCAAACCCCCCCAGGGGTCCAGATCCAGTGCCGTAGAGGTCCGATTCGAGTTCCAACAGACATTTATTCCAGTGTAGAGGCCAGGGCGCATTGATTGGAGCAGTTTCAAGCCCATTCTGATGGTGGATTCTTTAGATCGAGTTTTCCAGCTGGTAGCGGTTACCGTATTTCTCCGGGATCGTTCATTTTTGCCTATCTATCCGTGCATGCAGCAAATCTGTTGTCTTCTTATGGTCACGAGTATTTCTTTTGTTATTTGATTGTATTCCAGTATAGATCCAGGAGATCTAACTGACGTCTAGACTCTATATTTTCAGTAGGCTATTTGTATTTCCATGCATGAACGATTATTATTCATGATATTGAGCAGTTGACATTCTATACTCTTGCATGCGTCTTTATATGATTGTTAAACCTTCATTATGCAACATGCACATGTAATAACCGACATGCAACCATAATAACTGACATGCAACCACAATAACCAACATGCAAACACAATAACCGAAGAACATCTCATTCACACAGCTAAAACGCATCCAAAAACCCCCAGTGTATCAGATCTGCACGCCAGAGCAGCAGAACAGTAGCAAATATCTTGATCAGCCGGATCAGGGATATTTTATTGACCAGGTAGGAGAGGCTAAAATATTCTCTAAAATATATTTAAGATCAGGTTATCACCTGATCAGAATAAAAGATGAATACATATACAAAATTGCTTTTAGAACCAAGTATGGACACTATGAATTCACAGTGGTACCCTTTGGGCTAACAAATGCTCCAACAACTTTTATGTGCCTTATGAACAGTGTGTTAAGAAAATACTTGGACAAGTTTGTAATAATGGTTATAGTTGATATCCTAATTTATTCGAAAACAAAGGAGGAACATGAAGAACATCTAGAGTTGGTTCTGCAAACCTTAAGGGAACATCAATTGTATGCAAAATATAGTAAGTGATAATTTTATCAGAATAAGGTACAATATTTAGGACATGTGATTTCCGGAGAAGGAATTGTTGTTGACCCTGAAAAGGTCAAAGCCATCTGGGATTGGCCAGTTCCGAAAGATGTTTTGGATATCAAATCTTTTATGGGCATTGCAGGTTATTATAGAAGATTCATTGAAGGGTTTTCAAAATTGGCTTACCCTATTTACTTCTTTACGGAAAAAGGGAACCAAGTTTAAATCGACGGAAAAGTGTCAGGAAAGTTTTGAGAAATTAAAACATTTATTAACCACATCACCCATTTTAAAAGTAGTAGATCCATACAAAGACTTTGTAGTATGTACGGATGCATCCAAGGAAGGATTAGGGGGAGTACTAATGCAGGAAGGGCATGTAGTTGCATATGAGTCAAGAAAGCTAAAATCTCATGAAGAAAACTATGCTCTGCATGATCTTGAGTTTACTGTTATTGTCCATGCTTTAAAAATGTGGCAACATTATCAGTTAGGAAAGAAAATTTTATTAAAAACAAATAATGTTTGTCTCAAACATTTCTTTGATCAAAAGCACCTAAATGCCAGGCAGGCTAGGTGTTTGGATTTCCTAAGCGAATTTGATTGTGCTATTAAAAACATTAAAGGAAAGGAAAATAAGGTGGCAGATCCCTTTAGTATGAAGATAAATGCAATTTCCAGTCACAACATCCAATCTGATTTAAAACAGAAAATTGAAATGGTGGCAAAAAAAGATGAGGAATACAAACAAATTCAAGAAAACTTTCAAATTGATCCTCTAACTAACAAAGAGTCAAAATTCAGTTGCAGCCCAGAAGGTTTAGTTTTGTATAAGAACATAGTTTTTGTGCCAAATAATGCAGAATTGAAAAACTTAATTTTAGGAGAGGTTCACAAGAAGCCATATTCGGGCCATCTGGGGTATCAAAAGACAATAAAAGGGTTAAAGAAAGAATGTTTTTGGCCTAAAATGAAGATAGAAGTGGTTGAATACATTGTTAGATGTCTAGAATGCCAACAGGTTAAAGCAGAGCACCAACACCTGGTTGGATTGCTACAGCCTATACCCATTCCAGAGTGGAAATGGGAAGTGATTAGTATGGATTTCATCATCGGTTTACCTATAACAAAGAAGCACAATGATTCGATTATGGTTGTGATTGTGTAATTTCCAGTTCTATTGATCACATTTTATACACTGACTTATTCTTTGAGGACACTTGTCAGCAAGTGATATGGTTAAAACATGGCACATTGTGATTATGTTTTGGTTTGTGTGTTTATGCTATGATTATGTTTTGAAAGTTGATATGTTACTTATATTGATGTCTAACATTAACAAGTATTATGATGAGGTTTCATAAGTGTGCAGGAAACGTGGCATGTTAAGGATTTTGATAGCATCGATAGACTTCCTTGGACTCCAGATTGAGTCAGGGAGTGGACTTTTACTTTGGTTTGAGTACTTGATTTATACACATAAATTATTGATGATAATTTCAGTATGGATTTCATTTATATGAAATATTAATAATGTCTTTGTTAGTGGATGCAGGCATGCAGACGCTTGCTAATCTGACTCACATATGGAGTAAAGGGGTCATACATAGACGTCATATGGATGAGGGAGAGGTGTGGCAATGTCCATGTCACAGCCTGCTAGCACTCCCGCCATGACCTGAACTAAAGGTTAACGACTACCTTGTTTCGAGAGGTTCATGATGTCGTGAGGGGAGACTAAGACAGTTGCTCACGAGGATTTATGAGGAGCACGCAATAAGGTGTATTCCTTATTCCTCAGCAAGCCCTTAGTCTCACACAAGGTTGACAAGTGGAGTATTGACTCCAAGCGTCGGACAACTTCTAAACTAATCAATGGTGAGTGGCACCCTTGGAGCACATAGGTGCGTCTTGAAGGGCACGTCGCATGGATAAATTTTGAGTTAATAAAAATCTAGAAGACCTTAGGAAATAAAATGAATACTAGATTTTTGTTAGAGAAGAGAATACACGTGTTATTTAAATTATAAAGAAAACATAACCAAAAGTCTAAGTCTTGATGTTTTGATGAAATAAAATTTAAAATGGGTTAAGGGAATTTTAGACTAAATAAACACTAGTAAAGGGGAAAATAAGAATAAGAATTTAGGCATGTGCACAATGTGTGCATGAAACAAATAAAGAGGATTTTTAATTAAAAGAAATTATATCCGTGAGAGAATGGGTTGTCAACGTAGAGTTAGTATCCTAAGTCAATCAAAATCTAAATCCTAACTAAGAGAAAAATCATAATCAAACTCCAATTGTAAATTAGTTAGGGGACACAATAAAAGAGGAATTGGGGAACTAAAGGACAACTAAGAGGAAATATAGAAACTAATTGAGGAGTGTGAGGGAAAATGCTTAACTATTTAAATTAAAAAGGGATTTAACATGTGCAACTTGAGGAAAGGGTGACATGTGTTGGGGGTGAACAATCTTTAAATTATTTATTAAAAATTAGTTAATCGTGCATGAGATAACAAGTGTCAGGGTGAATTTTCTTATAAATGGAATGGTGAGGAAGATATAATTTACCCTATTACTAGATGAATGAAATGCTATTGAAATTTCTATTTACTATGTTTACTTGTGTGAGTTGGGCTACAAGCTTGTGCAATAGGTGGAAGCCTTTCCTTGTGAGGGAAAGCTTAAGTTAGTTTGGTCTGAGTTTTTTGTGTGTGAACGCTTTGCGGCTTGGGTGGCTAAGGGGGAAGAAGAGTACGCCTAGCGTTGGTTGGGAGGTACCAGTGAATTCCATCGATTAGCAGGCGAAGTGCAGAATGCAGCGCAGGCCTTCAACTTGGAGACCAACCACGCATGCATCAAGTTTCTGGCTAAGATATTCCATTGTAAATTTATTGTTAATCAGAACTTGTTGAACATATATACCGATTGCAAGGATTAAATGAATGATTAGTGACAACATATTATTGTTATTTTATGAATTATATGTAAAATTGAAGAAATGGGTTAAACCAACATGTTCGCATTTATACCGTTAAACTCTTGTGGAATTACACAAAAACTATTTTTATTTAAACAACTGATGTAGCTCGCATTTCAAATTTGGTTGTTCAATTCTATTATGTTGAACAGTATTCTAACTTGTTAGTTGATTGAATTTGATACAAATTGATTGGCATTATGCATTATTAATTGATTTTATCGTTATAACTTGATCGTATTTGAAATCAGCGTTGATGTAAATTTATACAAATGGATGTGAATAAAACAAATATATAGATTTATATATTATTTGGTATTGATATTGATGTAATGATCTCTATCTGTAGACTATTTAAAATGTAGCTAGTTGTAACTATGTCTCGGATCTCTATTTGAAATTTATTTTTCTGTAATACCATGAATAGTTATTGCGCTAAATATAAACATGCAGCAAGGTAAACCCCATGTAATTCAATCCTTGCCTAATCCAACTATGATAACATTAATTTGATAGTATTGTTATTATGTTACCAATATCACTTAATTCGAATCAAATGACCATTTGTTTTAACTAGGAATGTACATGTATACAGAATTCAAGTGTCATGTAGTGTTTCATATCTAAACTTGTAAGGTGCAATGGATTGGCTATCAGTCATGTTATTATTTAATATTTTGGGCACTTTGGTGTCAACCCCGTTGATGGCCCCTTTTTTATACTCACCGCTAGCCGAGGAATTTCTTCTTAAAGTTTATTTTGTACTATTTTTCCTTCAATCGAGTTCCCTTAATGAATCCCATAACTGAAATAAACAATTAGTAGAATTCTGAATAATTTTCAATAGCATTGCAAGACAAAAACTATGTAGATTGACATTATTCAAGCCTTCACTTTACATAAGGGAATGTCGTTATTCTTGATAGTAATAGAAGATAATAATATGGCCTACATTATACGTATGGAGAGAGATGTAGATAGTCTCTTGTCATTTCATCCATAACTACCAATACTTAAAATCCTCATTGTATCAATCCATGTCATTGGTAAAACAAATTCTCCCTCGATCACACAACCCATCCTTAGCCTTCCACTTACTCGATTTTTTCATCAGAATTGATGGCACCACGGCCCAATCAGTGGTTAACTTTGGTTCGTTGCTCGCTAACATTCTTGTTCACGAGCCCGCCTAACCCTACCTACTCTTTTGGAGCAGTGTTTGTCAGGTATCTCATCGATTAAACCCACACTGTAACTTCCTAGTGGATTCAAAAAAAAATTAATTGCATGATAAAACTATGTGGTCTTCCAAAATTTTGAGTCTCACATTGAAATGTAAACCTTATGAATTCGAGGTATGCATGATCTGTCTAAGTCGTTGGTTGTATCTCACGAAGATCCTTTCCTTAGTCCTAGTAATGCGAATTGTTGGCTTTTGCCACGCACCTTGAGCTGAGTGTATCCAATCTTCCTCTGTGAAATTGAGATCTTAGGGAATCTGTTGTTAAATTTTCCCTCCACCTGTACACACATAAACATTACAATTGGATGTTATATAATCTATGGTAGGTATAATGTAGTAAAGTACTTTTTTTTTTGTAAGTGACTGTGAGTATCTGTATTACTAAAAAATACTAATATACAAAAAGTGGAACTCCCTGGTCTGCCAAAAAGGAAACCAGCCCAGGGGTTTCGGAGTTGCGTTCTTTGAGATAGCAAAGGGGTATAGTTGGACCGCCACATTGGGAAACCGGTCCAATCCCAACATATCCATTTTTTGACAAGCTAATCATAACACAAACATAAAAAACACAAAGACAGTAATTAAGACTGACCCAATAACATTCATTGATCATTGGCTAACTCGGCGCTAGTCCAGGGTTATGAGATTCTTCTTTCCATCTTTCACCTTGTCCTTGCACTTCTCCTTCTTGGCCACCGTGTGGGTCTTCCCAATCCGGGTTGGTGCCCCATTCCCATCAGCTGGTGTGATGTCCATATGATGGACGTAGCGCAAGTATAAGTGGAATTGGGCAGCCATTCGCTCTAGTTTCTCCTTCTGGTTCTTCTGGTCCTCTACAATTCGTTTTGTACTAGCGTCTAGATTGCTGAGGTGACTTGGGATTTCTTTTAGCAATTTTTTTTTATCCTTGTTACCCTTCTGGATGGCATCTTTATTTTCTGTGCTCACTTTTCCTATTAACGTCTTTGTCCGCCATGCCATCTCTACCGTCTTATGGTAGAGGGTTTCCCTGGACTGCGTGGTCCCTAGGTCCGTTATCCAGTCCCCTTCCTGGCTCAATTCCTCCCAGGCTTTGCCCTTGCACTTGGCAGTGATTTCCCTCTCCCATCTGGTGATGATTTATTTTCCTTTTGCTTCGACCAGTGCCTAGAAGGTTCCCTTGGCGTCTTGAGCCACTTGCTCCATCCTTGAAATCTTCCTATGGCTTGTCGGATTTTCTTCCATCTGGGTGTTTCTTTTGATGTGTGTTGTCTTCATACGCACCATCTTGGCTGGCTTATGGTGGTTCTTTCCCTGAATTATCCTTCTGTTCCTATCGACCTAGGGGTTCCTTCTTTATGGGCCCTTGTTTTTGTGGTGGCTTCTAATGTTGCACTTTTCCCTGCTGCATCTATTCCTAGTGCTTCGCCTCTTATGGAAATTCTCCTGCTGTGGACTTGTCCTTGCAATCATGGTCTGCCCGTAGAGGTGGTCCTTCCCGTCCTTTTTCTCTGTCTTGGTATGTGTGACCATGACAATCTGTTTGTTATCCCTGTGCCAGCCATTGCCCGTGCTCGTTGTGTAACCAACTTTGCTCTTCCTCGTACTTGTTCTTGGGAGAGGTGTGACCCTACTAGTGCATGGTAACATTTTTTGTCCTACATCACTCATGGCCTATTGAGTCCCATTTTTACTTTCCTTTGCACTAACCTTGTGCCTTTTCCTATTGATGTGACCTTGATGTCGTACCCCCATCTGTAGTGTGGTATGATCTCGCATTTTCACTTGTAATCGGGTGTTGGCCAAGAAGATTCTGCCTGGATTCGTTGTGCCCGCCTATTGGCCTTTCACCGCTCCTCTCGATGTGACCTTCTGTACTTAAGCTATCATCACAGTCTTTTGTCTCTAGTTGTATGCAGTCTATTCTGAATTGACCATTTGGGATGTTGCTCTAGGCGGTGTCTAAATCTAATCCTTCCTTGATGAGCCCTTCATTCGTTATTCTATCCTCCAGGCCATTCGCTGACCCGAGTACCCAGCACAACTCCATTGTGTTCATATTTTGTAGATGTTCCTGGATTTTTTGCAGGGAGTGTGCCAAGCGCTAGTGTCTCTGAACTTTGCCCACTCTAGTGCCATTTTAGAGTTTTTTTACCGTGTTGATTACCATACTAGAGTCACCTTCCACGATAGTGTTCGTCATCCTTTCACGGCTTAGAATCTCGAGGTCAATCTCCAAGGCTCTGAATTCTGTTGCATTGCTAGTTTGACTTTCCCATACTCCCAGCATATAGTCGGATTATGTTGCCACCACTATCCCTGATTACCCTCCCCATTCATGTCATGCCTGGGTTTCCTTTTGTCGCCCCGTCAAAATTCAACTTGAGGGACCCTGCTGGAGGGGGATTCCATTTGTGCTCACCTATTTGGAGTTGTGGTGGTTGTCCTATTTGTGTGCGGTTGCACCCGTCTTTGAGGTGAAAAGCTTCTAGGACTCTAGAGTCCCAACCTGGGGATTGCGCTTTCCCATTCTGGCATTTGTGGCTCTGCACCGTTTCTTTGGTCATGGAGATTATTTTTTCTTTGATTTTCCCTTCCAGAAGGCTTTCATTCTTGAAGATGCGCCAGTTCATTTCTTTCCATATTGTCCATATGATCATCCCCGGAATGAGAGTCCAGCATAGATTCAACTCCTCATTTTCGTTGTAACTCTCATTCCAGTTGTTGATGGTTGCACAGATGTCACCTTGGGTCCTATTGTACTGTCAAAAAATACATGTCACCCAGTCCCAGATCTTTGTTGTGTAGGTACAATCATTGAGGACATGATTAGTTGTTTCTTCCTTAGCTTGACAGAGGTGGCACCGTCACGGATCTATGAAGCCGCTTGTCCTTAGGTTTTCCCAGGTTAGAATTCGGTTGTGAAGTACTGACCATTTGAAAATTTTTATTTTTGGCCACTGGGGGTTGCTCCAGAGCTTATCCCATAATTGCGTTGGGTCTTCCTGGTCTTGGTCCACGATGTAATGTCAGGCTTCTTTCAAGTTGAATTCCCCGCCATTTTTTTGGCCCCATATTAATTGGTATTCTTCTTCCGAGACTGCAATTTTCCTTTTCCCTAGTTGCTCCTCCACCTCTTTCGCGATTGTTGTGGTCTGATCTCTAGTTTGGGAATTGAGATTGTCTCAGATTCTCCATCTGTTTCGATCTGTTTCCTGCTTCCAATAATGGTGGACTTTGGTTTTTCCTTGCGCGATCATGTCCTGTTGGAGTTCCTCCCTATCTGGATTTCCCATTTTGGGTTCCTGTTGCCAGACATCCTCCTAGAATCTGGTTGTTTTACCATTCCTTACTTCCCAGAAGTTGTGTGTCTGGACCCAGGTTTTGTTGCGCCAAGCTAGGTTCCAGATGGATGATCCCTCCCTGGTGCCCATAAAACGAATTCGGTCCTGGTCGTTTATGTTCGGGGCATACTTGGCCTTCCAGAGGGTTTCCCACGGGTAGAAGTTTCTTTAACCCATCGCCACCAGAGTTTCGCCCCATAGGCTTCATTGGTTACTTGTGGGTCTTGTAGCCCTAGTCCTCCTTTTCATTTTGGCTTGCAAACCTTCTCCCAAGCCACTAGGGCCCATTTTTTCTTTGTTTCCGCTCCTCGCCATAGGAAGTCCCTTTGGATGGTCCTTATTTTTTGTAGTATTCCTTTGGGGGTGGGAAATACAGACATCATATCGGTTAGAATTTCTTGCAAAACTGTCTTAGTTAGTACAAGTCTTCCCGCAAGGTTGAGGGATCTGTACGTCTAGTTTTTCACCCTCTCCTATAGCTTGTTGAGTACTCCTTGCCAAGTTTCCATTTTGTATGCTTTGTCCGTCAGGGGGATGCCCAAGTATTTAGTTGGGAGAGTTTTGCGCTCAAAGCCCAAAATATTTTCCAGGTTCCTTTGGATTGCGGGGTTGGTGTTAAAAAAGTAGATCATCAATTTGGAATGGTTGATCTTGGCTCCCGAGGCTTCCCAAAACTCTTCTAAGATCCTTTTGAAATTTTTTGCTTCCTTGACCGTGGGTATGCCATGGAGTAAGGTGTCATCCACGAACTGTTGGTGTGTGGAAGTAGGGCAGTTTTCGAAAGGTTTGAGGCCTGTTATTTCTCCTATTGTTGTTGCACTTTTTATTCTTCGATTGAGACCTTCCATCATCAGGATGAACAGGAAGGGGGATAGTAGGTCTCCTTGTTTGATGCCTCTAGTGGGCCAGAAGGGTTTGGTTGGGGCTCCATTTATCAGGAGTGAATAACTTGTCATTAATACTAGGCTAATAATTCAGTTGATCCAGTGTTGGGTGAAACCAAAAGCTTCCAGAGTCTTAACCATGTAGTGCCAGCTAATTTTGTCATAGGATTTTGCTAGGTCAACTTGTATTATCATCACCCCTCTCCTCTACATTTTCAAGGTGTGTATTAGCTCATGGGCATGGATGATGTTGTCCATGATTTGTCGTCCTTCCACAAAACCTGCATGTTCTTTTGAAATCGGTGTGGGTAGGAGGGGTTTCAATCTATTGGCTATGACTTTGGAGATTAACTTGCAAACCACATTGTATAAAGTTATGGGTCTGTAGCAATCAGGGGTCCTTACTTCATTTTCTTTGGAGATTAGAGTAATAATTGTGGCATTTAACGCTTTTATGATGGAGGTCGATCGTCTAGAGTCCTCCACCACCCTATAAACATCATGTTTGACCACTTCCCAGCAGGCTTTGAAGAATTCCACTGTGAAACCATCTGGACCTGGGGCTTTCCCGTTGGGCATCTCCTGGATCACTTGATCAATTTCCTCCTTAGATATGGGTTTGTTTAGTTTGTTATTTTGTTCCTAGGTGACTAGACGTGGGATGTGTTGTGTTATCCTTTGGATGGCCTCCGTTCGGTCTTTGTTGGGTTCCTGGGCTATCTCGTGGAAGTGACTTACCAGGATATTTTCAATCTCCTTGTGGGATTCTCGCTCGATCCCATCCTAATCCGTAATTTTTAGGATTTTGTTGTGGGCTCTTCTGGCAATGGTTGTTCTATGAAAAAACTTGGTGTTCCTCTCTCCTTCCTTTAGCCATCTGATTCGGGACTTTTGGCGCCATATAATTTCTTCCTGTTGGCATCTTCCTTCCCATTCCTGGGTCATTTGGATCTCTTTCTTTTTTCGATCCTCTGTATAGCCCTCTGTTATGAAAACTTCCTGGAGTCTTCTCATTCTGTCTTCAATATTTTTCTTCTCTTGGTTTATGTTTCCAAAAATTTCCTTGTTCCACTCCCTGAGCTTATATTTGATGTACTTTAGTTTCTTATAGAGTTTGAACATCTGTGTCCCTTGCTTCGGTTGTTCCTCCTGCCACCACTGGTTGATGTTCTCCTTGAAGGTGGGGTGTTCAATCCAGAATTTCTCAAATCTAAATGGTCTATTCTTTGGGGTGGTTGGAAGTCTGCTTCTAGTTGGACTGGCCAGTGATAAGAACCTCCCCAAGGAAGGATGTTTCAATCTAAGGTTAACCCCTGCATAATGATGGATTCTGACACTAAGAATTTGTCTAGTCTTGTCGCAACCTGATGTTGATTTATCTGTTTATAGTTCCAAGTGAAATGTCTATTATTGGTTCTGATGTCCACCATCTCCGTTGTATCTATGAACGTTTAGAATTCTTCCACATCTCTATCCAATCTCCCGGTGCCTCCTTTTTTCTCTGCAAGTGATGTGATGATGTTGAAGTCCCCTGCCAGGATCCAGTGGAGGTTGTTGGAGCGGGCTTTTAGGTCTTCTAGGTCTACAAGTGTTCTTCTCTTTTCCTCTAGCATCTGGGGTCCATACACATTAGTGCATAGTATAATCTTTGTATTCCCAATGATTTGCATGTTAACCGAAAGTGTGTGCCTGGTAGCCTCGGCTGCTATTAGGTTCATCACTTGTGAGTTCCACAAGGTGAGGATACCTCCTGCCATCTGATTTCCTTCAACAGCCACCATCTTGTACTTGCTCCATTGTTTTTTGTTGATTGTTTCCATTCTGTCTGCAGTGCATTTTGTCTCTTGGATGAAATAGAGGTCCAGTTGTTCCTTCCTAAGTCTATTTCTAAGAATTCTCTGCTTTTGTGGGTTGTTTAGGTCTATTATATTCCATGTTATAATCTTCATTTAAACATGTGAGGGGGAGTTGGGAAAGAGCTTTTTTATCTTACCCGAGTTTATCAGCGGAGTTCCTAGTTCCTGTAGGGATATGTTGTTTGATTTCCTGTCTTTTTTCCTTCTCATCTGCTTGGGTTTGAGTTGTGGTTGTCCTTTGTCTGCTTTGATTCCTAGGTGTCCTATCTCCCCGTGTGTGCACTTGGCCCTCTGGATTTGGCTTCCTCCCTTAGGAGGATTGGATGTGGTCTAGTTGCTCCGCTGGTACATTGTCTACACCCTGCCTTTTCCATTGCTCCAGTATGTCTGGGAGATCGGTCCCTTCCCTTTCCACAATGTATCTGAGATCAAGATATTTTGTTCCTACCTCACTTGGAGTCATTTCCGTGTCTCTGTCTACCTTCTGCATGGGGGTGGAGGTATCTCTGGTTTCTCCATCCATAGAAGTTGCGCTACCTCCCTGTCCCATCTCCTTGCTTGGGCTATCTGTATCCTCATTTGTTGCTTGTTTTCTGGCTTCTTTAGATTTTGTCTTTTCCTTTCCTCCTTCCTCCCCTTTGTTGATCTTGTCCCGTCCTTTTGTTTTATTCCTGGCCTCCAGATTGCTCCCTGTTGGGGTTTTACTTTGTTTCTTGTTAGCTCTGTTTTTGTGGTTTGGTTTTATAAACCATCCTCATCCTGCTGTAGTTTGGTGTTTTTCACTTCTTGTTTTTTAATGATCGGACATTCTCTGATTATTTTTCCATGTTCATGACATCTTCTGCATTTGAAGGGGATCTTCTCATAGTCAATGATTTGTATCCATTCCTCGTCTCTGAATTCCAAGCTTATGGTTTCTGGGAGTGCCCCCGACACATCCATCTCTATGCAGATTCTTGCATAGGATGTGTATCGTCCTTTTAGGGATGCTTCTGATGTCTTCACGTATTTTCCCAGTTTGTTCCCTATTGCTTCAAAGGTGGAAAGTAGCCTGTAATCTAACGGCAAGGAGTAAAGTCTCGGCCATACAGGTACATTTTTTAAAGTTTCTTTCTCTGGGGATAAGTTTTCCTTCCATGGGTGCATGTACAGTCTTGCTGAGGCGTGGAAGTATGGCCCCCCCTCAAAGATCTTATCCCTATCTTCCAAGTTCATGAAAGTTGTTGTAAAGAAGCCTTTCGAGCCCAGATGTAGATCCACTTCTCCGCTTGGCTTCCATTGATATTTAATCTAATTGCGCAACATTCTTTATGTGGGCCACAAACCCATAAACTTGCAGATTAGAGCATGCGTCTTCATCTGGTCCCTGTAGAGTTGTGTTTGCGGATCGTCTAGTATTACCTTGGGTATCATTGTTGTCTTTATTTTACATGGGTTGCACCCTTCTGCCCCATTGGGGCTCATCATTTCTTGCGCAGCATGCTGAGTTTCTCTGGCTTCTTCCCCCATGCCATCACTTTTCCTCTAGTTACTTTCCTGACTCTTTTCCGGTTATGATCCCGAGGTGCTTGTCATTGGTGCCTTGAAAACTACGCCTAGTGGGCCTTTCCCTCTGTCTACTACTACCTGCTTGTATGAGGGGGTTCCATTACTGGCCCTCTTGGTACTCATGTTTTCCTCTGCTATGGTCGTGACTACCAAACCCTAGCTTGCAGTTGCTCCAGTTTTCCGTCTCCTTCCACAACAATTCCTTGGAATGAAGATTGCCAACACCCTAGTAAAGTACTTAATCAAGGTTAACTAGCGATATTTGTTGAAAGAACTTCTTTGTTGTTTAGTTGATATTTTTTTAGCGTTACAATTATATCATGTATTAGTTAGGATAACGCATATCTGATTTAGGTGTCGTTATTAACTATGTGTTATTGAAGTGAAGTCTCGTTATTACTAGATAACTCATTTTGAGGATAGAGCATCATTGGGTTCACTGACCTGTTCTTCCTTAGTCATTTTTTACTTCTTGTACCACTACCCGCAACCACTTAGAAACTGCTCTCCTTAATATTTAAGACAGTTGAAGTTATCTTGTAGACGAAGAATATTGTCTGCGAGTGGGTTCAAGTCGCCTTACAACAAGGATCAGTTAGGGAGGACATCTTGAACTGCATTCAACATAATTAATTGTGTAGCACGTTCACCCTAGTGAGTGTTCACCTTATTTGTGTACCAATCCCACCCCTGCAAAACTCGAGGAACAAGCAATGTGTTCCTTCCGTTTGTTTTGGATAAAAATTGTAAATATATATATAGTATGACATTAAGAATTATATATAAGAACGTATGTATAAATATCTATATGTAAGTGATTAATTAAGTTACAATTGGTCATCCGGTGGAAATTTTTTATTGGGACTGCGGCTAGGGAAACCGAATGTAATTTGGTTCTCTTTAGATGAATAAAATTACGTTTTTTTTTCTTGGAAAAAAAAAAGAGATATCTATATGTAAGTTAATTTAATTATGTTAATTACTTGTTGAAGCATAAAGTTGATCAATGAAGATTGAGAAAGCTAGGCCTATATCAACTCCACATATATAATTTATATATACACATATTATATCACAACATAAGTAATATTTAGGTAAGAAAATTAAAAGCGTTCGTGGTTAAATTTTATTTAGTCAAAGTTAATTATGATTTTTGTATTAATAAATTATATTAAAGGGTGTTATCATTGATTTCCTACAATCATTATAAATTGTCAATTAATTTTGATGATTTATAGTGATGATGTATATAATGAAATTATGTGAAATAAGTTAGGAAGTGAATAGGATTTTGAATACTATTAATTAATAAATGAAATGTTCTTTTGCATAGATGATGCTTACCTTATTTACAAATTATAATATGAAAACAAATTTGAGTTATTTTATGATTATTAATAAGTGTGTTGTGTTAAATTTTTCAAAAATATTACTTCGTTATATTTCTCTTACACAATGATGTTAAGTAAACCGAGGGGTTATTACAGATTGATAAACTTACAAAAGCAGCACATTTTATCCTAGTAAAATCCACTTATAAAGCTATTAATATTGCAGAAATTGTAGAAATTTTTGTGAAGGAAATTTTTGGGATGAATGGGTTGCCTAAAACAATCATTTCAGATAGAGACACAAAATTCACTTCCAAATTTTGGAAGACTTTGTTTAGTGGAATGGACACACAATTGAATTTTAGCACTGCTTACCATCCTCAAACTGACGGTCGGA
>ML858543.1:1070-26121 GCA_009831015.1 Picea engelmannii
GATAGAGGGAAAGGGGGGAAGAGATATTGTTGGAGGTAGGCCAAAGCGGGAAATCAAGATGATTTTGGGAAAAAAAGCATGCACGAGGAAAGTGAAAGCTGGAAGGAAGAACAACACGCGCACATGCGAAGGAATACCTAAGGACGGTAGGGTTGGGTTTTTGGTAAGGTATTATAAATAGATGAAGAGACATAAATGTATAAAATATAGATACTTAGGTATCATAAGGGGTTGGTTCAAAGATGTACTTAGGTATCGTTCAAATTATTATTGTGACTGTTTTAGCCAGGCATGACTCGATGCAATATGTAATATTTTGTTGTATAATCCATTTTTCTATAAGTTCTTGAGATAGAAAGAATGAAAGATGGTATGTATTGAGGGTTAGACCACAGGCTGAGGATCTTGGTACGATCTAGTCCGCCTCATATAGATCTTACCCAACTGAGGGAAGTTGTAAGCACGCGACGCTGTAGATGCAGACATACTATAATAAAAGAGATGAGAGCCAAATCTTTGTGGACATATCCCAGGAGGGGGTGAACCACGATAATATCTATGTTATGTGATGAATGCATGCATATCTTTATTGTCTTCAACAGTCATTATTATATTGAATGAATAAGTTGTTATATTTTATGCTTATTTGTCAATAACAATATACTGTGTTTACAAGTTATAATAAATTGTTCAATATATCGCCCTCTTATATCATACTCAATCCTAGGCTATAAATACCTGAGTCTTACAACCACCCATTAAAGCTATCTTGGGTGAGATTGCGCAACTCATTTAATGTGTTGTGTTGCCTTCTGGTTTACCAGGAGGGTCGATAGTTTTAGAGGCTTTGTTGGAAACCCGAACATAAATGAACCCTAGGTCAATAAAATCAGATCATTTAGAAGAGTAGTTAACCAACAAATGGTTCGGTTGTAGTTGGTAGGAACAAGAGAGGGTTGAGTAGATGAGATAATTTGAATACCTGTCAGAGGAAGATCAAGAAAATATTAGGGCAGAGATCAATTTTCCATTAGAAGGGAATGTTGAGACCGTGGAATCCCACAAAAGCAAAGATTGAAACTTGGACAATAAACAAAGTGCTGGAGTTTGCACAAAAAGATAATAGTAACCCTCGAATAACACCCCAAAAATATCTTGAGAAATACATGTTTACTAATTTGCATGAAGTCTTTTTCTACAATTTTCCACATTTGTTGCAGGAGTGGATACAAAGGTTGAAGGATAATAGTGCAACGAAATGGATTTGACAACTAGAGTAGACCCTAGTAAAGATTGAGCAGTTACAACAGGTGAACAGCAAATTCACCCGCGCAAAATATTTTTGGCTTGACAGTATTGTGGCAGGTTTTATCACAAAGTTTGTAATCGACATAGCGAAGTCGTACAATGCAACGAAGCAAGTGTTTCTATGTGGACCCTATCACCCTTCCACCCTATCACCCTACAGGGTCTCTTATCCTGACCTCCTTCTCACAGGATCGCTTTTCTTCTCGGCCCGAGGAACTCCCAGGTTCCTCTAATTCCCTATCAAGAATTTTGCACCCATAGATTCTATTCTTGTGATCCTCATTCCTTGATTTATTGGAGGATCAGAAGCCGCATCTTCGCGAGTTCCCGGCCTATCCCTGGGCTCTCAAATCCCCGAGAACCGATGCATCAGTCAACGATGACTTCCTCTCTCTTCTATCGGAATTTCGGCTCTATCGCCCTTCGCAACTCGTGATGCCAAACTCTTGGGTTTTTAACCTTCGACACCCGATGTGCCGAAACGCCGATACGCTCGCAGGTTGACTTTTCAATAGTCCCTTATCTCGTCGGGTCTTCGGCTCCTCGCGACCTCACCACTCGCGATACCAAGCTCTTGGGTTTTCAAACCCTGATATCCGATGCGCCGAAACTCCAATGCGCACGTGTGACTTTTCAACGGTCACTTCTCCCCGTCCCGGACTTTGGCTCCTCGCGACCTCGCTAATCCTATCATCCAAGCTTTGGGGCTCCTCGTGGTGAGATCCCGATGACTCCATGCAACCTGTACTCCACTCGTTGGCTTCCGCTATGGCCCACACTGCTTACGTGGCCCTCAGGATGTCGTGTCTCGCGACTTCGCGACTCCCACTGCTAAATCTTCGACGCTTTTCTCACGAGGTCCCGATAGGCAATCCTACGTGCGGATCCAATGGTCCTCCTCAACAACAACCCAATGGCTATCCTTCTCTTGCTCCTCGCGTCCTCGCGACTTGGAGCACCCAGTGTTTGGGATTTCACTCGGCAAACTTCCAAGTTCGTGAGATCTCCTCGATCTCTGCCGCGTGTCCTCTTTAGATGGACGACTCCCATCCTTTCGCCTCTTCACTGCCTCGCAACCTAGCGACTCGCGACTCTTGATGACAAATTCTCAACCCTTCCACTTGTGAGGTCTCGAGTTCATGATATCTCTGATCTTTCGCCACTTGTCCTTCTCAGATGGACGGCCACAATCTTCTCGCCTCTTCGCTGCCTCACGACCTCGCGTCTTGTGATTCTTGGCACCAAGATTTTAGCCCTTCAACTCACGAGGTCCTGAGTTCTCGATGTGGGCGATCTCATGACACGTGTCCACTCCCCAATGAGCGGTCCAGATCAACTCGCTATGTCGAGACCCTTGATATCCCGATGACTAAACTTCGTGCAGCTTTCCCAGGTCCAACGAATGTCAGGTATTTGTCCCAGATCTGACGACCCAGATCTGTTCTCCTCTGTGCCTTCCCTATGCTGCCTCCTGGACACGAATCCACAGTTCAGATTCTCCTGGCTGATCCAATGGTTGATGTCGCTCCTCCTGAGGCTTAACCTCTGCACAACTCCTCCCGATCTAACGACTGTCAGGATTTCTTTGTGAGATCCGACGACTGTCGTCCTCCTCTTGCTGTAGGCTCTTCCTGAGATCCTTCTGGACATATCTCCTCAAAGGTCCAGATCTCTTTACCTGTCGATCTGACGGATGGTTCTGCTCCGCCTGAGCATGCACGCGCTTTCTTCCTGCACTTGGAAGAATCCTTGAGTTCTCTCAAAGGTATCAGCCTTCGTCTACCCTCTTCTCTGCGAACTCCCGAACCTTGAGCTTCGTCGCACATATGATAATGCTACCCCTCCTGAGCTTCTCTTCCTTCGACTCCTTGAAGGATTCCTTTTGACTCCGGTGCTTCTGCAGAGTCTTTACACACCAAAGTGCTATCTCTTTTGAGCTTTCACTAACACTCAGACCCCTATGGGATTTCGTTTTTCCTTCTCCCACAGATGGAGAATGAAATGGATGCCCTCCTGGCTACCCTTCTGCTCAAGCGACCCTCTCACTGAGTCCTTATGGTTGTTCAACAACCCGTGAAAGTCCCTCAGTGGAATCTTCCTTTAAGTAGTAGAACTCAAAGAGTTCTCTTCTCTTTTCTCTGTGCCTGTCTGCACACTTTCTCAATGCCCTCCTGGCGGAATATCTTCTCTTCCACAGAACACTCAACGGTTCCATCTCCTGTGCACTCCTTGCACTTGCTCGATGCCCACCTGTCAGAGCTCTCCTAGAATCCTTAGTGATTCTGTCTTCTTCTTCTTCAAACTCTCAGCAAAATTCTTCTCCAACGCAACCCGTGCGTATTCTCAATGCCCACCTGGCAGAGCTTCTACAAAATCCCCAGTGATTCTGTCTACAACTGTGTTTCAGATACACAACCCTCCTCCAAGGTATTCAGCAACCTTGAGGTCTTCTTCCCGAGTCACTGATTCTAGCTTCTGTGCCTCCGCACGTCTTTGTCTGAACCCACAATGTTCAGAAGTGCAACCTTTGTGCATGGCTCTTAGAACCCGCAGTGTTCTGTCACACCCTCCTAGTGTGAAGCCTCAAAGACCTTCAACATGAAATCACGCAAACTCCTGCAGTATGCATCAACAACCATACATTCACAACATATATAGGGAACACACACAGACATCCATATACACAGAATATGCAGGAAAAACTGCTCTATTATATTAACAAATGGAAAATGCCCGTAACTACAATGTGTTCCTGAGCTCTCTCTGGCTCTCCTCAGCTTCTACACTAATTTTCTCCTAGCTCAACTAACTCAAAATGAGATCTATAAATCTCTTTTACCTGAGGGGCTCGTCGAGCGCTTCCCTCCAGGTTCACCTACTCTAATAAATTACATTCAATGGCTGTCTAGTCCAGCGTCTGGATCTAGATCTCAGTTGATCTATCATTAAAGACGATCTACCTAATGCCTGCTCAAAGGCACGGCTTCCATGGCTCACCAGCCTAAGACAATTCAATTACATTCAATTCAAATTTGAAATGGGGACTGTGCCTCTATTAAATGAGCGATTTGAATTCACTTGCATGGCTGGCTGGCTGGCTGGATGACATGGAGCGATGCTCCTGCATCATACTCCACAGTTGCAAAAATCATGAGCTCTTGCTCATGAGCTTCCCCTCTGGACTGTTCGAAATCCTCCTAGATCCCAAATAAGTCTTTGGAGCTTTCCATCTACTCCATTCTGTTGTTGCTGCTTCCGCTGTGCTGCTGCTGCTGCTGTCTTTTCTTTGCCCAGCTTCTCTTCACTGGTAGTCTGCGTTGATCTCATCATCAACTCCATGATTTGCTTGATCACTTCATCCAGCTGCTCCAGTGGCTGGTCCTGTCCTTGCAGTCTCCTCAGCTGCAAAAATGTTTGGCCATCGGAAAGATCACTATGATCTCCCATGCCATCTTCTTCATCTTCATCTTCATTTGTGGCCTCAAGTTGCCATTTTTCCACAGACTTCAGTTCTGCAATCTCCTTTTGACTGACTTGTTGTTCAGTCACCTTCCCTGACAGCTCAAATTATGCCAGTTCTCTTGCTGGCTCTGGATTGTTTAACCAATCCTCCAGCATCTCCAGCTCTATCTCCCATGGAGTGATAATTCTATCTGCTTGCTCCTTGGATTCTTTTGCTGCTAGTTCCAGTGCTACAACTTCTTTCTTTTCAACTCCCAGGCTGAATATGTTGAGACATTTCTCAGAATGCTCGCTTTCTCCATCTTCTGCTACAATTTCCCCTGTTTTAGTCTTTTCAACTTCAACGTTGAATGCATTGAGACATTCCTCGGAATGCTCACTTTCTTCTTTCATTTCTGCTTGGGCAGATTTCAAAGTCTGCTCCAATTCCTCCTCGATAGTCATCATCAGTTGTGACTGTTCTTCTGCTATTGCTGCACCTGCAATATAACTTTCTACCTCCTTTTGGGCACATGGTAGGAATATTTGTATCCCCCTAATCATCACAAGATCACCCTGATCTTTCACCTCTTCTGTTAGTTGCACTTGCTGATCCTTTTCCATCTTCTCTAAATTATGAGACCATCAGACAGTCTCATCTGCTCTGTCAGCTCCTCTGGCTAATTCCAACTCACTTCTGAGTCTATGAGACCTACATATAGTCTCATTTTCTCATCCCTGCCCACCTGGCAATATGGGATGCTTTCGTTGCTTCCTTGGCAGACTATGAGATCAACTGATCCCATCTTCATCAGCACTCCTTGCTGAATTGAACTCTTCTCTGAGTCCATGAGACATTCAGACAGTCTCAAATGTTCATCTCTTCCCACCTGGCAGTGTAAGATGCTTCCGCTGCTTCTCTGGTAGTCTTCAAGATCCCTCAACGATCTCTTATCACTGCCCTACTAGCAATGTGAAATTCCTTGGCTATCCTCCTGACAGTCTGTGAGATCCTCAGCTGATATCAACTCGTCGCCTACCTGGCAAACCAAAATTTCCTTTTCTCTTCCCTCCTGGCAGTTCTTGAGATCATCAGCTGATCTCATCTCTATTCCCTGGCCCATCTGGCCATTTGGAAACCTTCCACTGCCCTCCTGGCAGTCTATGAGATCCTCAGACGATCCCAATTTATCTTCTTCATCATCCCAATCATCGAGACCCTTTCCAGTCTCTAGCCAATAGTGATCAATCATCTCTTCCTCTATGGCCTTGAGGTTTTCATCATACCTCAACCATATCTTTAACAATCTGCATTGTCTCATGACCATCAACTCCCTGACTAACCACTTTTCCTTTGCCTTCTGCATGGGCCATTCATAAACCCATATCCCTTGGCTTTCTTATCCTGCCTCATCTGCAGTTCCAGCTTCTCTACGTCTGCTTTTAATTCATAGAGCTTTATAGTCTCTTCTTTATCCCATTCGGCAAGCTTTTCTGCCTTGCATTTCTTCCTATGGCCTTCAGTAGCCATCTTGCTGTCCCTGTTTTCCTCCCTGGAAAATATGCTACTATCACTCCTGCAATCCTGAGTGCTCAGCTTCATCCTACAGTCCCAATGACTGCATTCTCGACTGTTGTCCACCTGCAAACAGTCAACACAGAGTCCTCCAATGCTCTGTCTTCTTCCTGCTCCTCTGTCTGGAATATACAAACAGATTCCCGCTCTGATACCACTTGACGCAGGCAGGTCCACCCTATCACCCTACAGGGTCTCTTATCCTGACCTCCTACTCACAGGATCACTTTTCTTCTCGGCCCGAGGAACTCCCAGGTTCCTCTAATTCCCTATCAGGAATTCTGCACCCACATATTCTATTTGTGCGATCCTCCTTTCTTGATTTATTGGAGGATCGAAACTCGCAGCTTCACGAGTTCCCGACCTATCCCTAGGCTCTCAAATCCCCGAGACCCGATGCGTCAGTCAACGTTCACTTCCTCTCTCTTCTATCGGTATTTTTGCTCTGTCGCCCTTCGCAACTCGCGACGCCAAACTCTTGGGTTTTCAACCTTCGACAACCGATGTGCCAAAACAATGATATTCTCGTGGGTTGACTTTTCAATGGTCCCTTATCTAGTCGGGGCTTCAGCTCCTCGCGACCTCACCACTCGCGATACCAAGCTCCCGGGTTTTCAAACCCCGATATCCGATGCGCCGAAACTCCAGTGCGCACGTGTGACTTTTCAACGGTCACTTCTCCCCATCCCGGACTTCGTCTCCTCGCAACCTCGCTAATCCTATCATCCAAGCTTCGGGGCTCCTGGCGACGAGATCCCGATGACTCCGTGAAACCTGTACTCCACTCGCTGGCTTCCGCTATGGACCACACTACTTACGTGGCCCTCGGGATGTCGTGTCTCACGACTTTGCGACTCCCGCTGCTAAATCTTCGACGCTTTTCTCGCGAGGTCCCGATAGGCGATCCCACGTGCAGATCTAACAGTCCTCCTCAATAGCAACCCAACGGCTATCCTTCTCTCTCTCCTCGCGTCCTTGTGACTTGGAGCACCCAGTGTTTGGTCTTTCACTCGAGGAACTTCCGAGTTCACGAGATCTCCTCGATCTATGCCGTGTGTCCTCTTCATATGGATGGCTCCCATCCTTTCGCCTCTTCACCACTTCACAACCTTGCGACTCGCGACTCTTGACGACAAATTCTCAACCCTTCCACTCGTGAGGTCCCGAGTTCATGATATCTCTGATCTTTCGCCACCTGTCCTTCTGAGAGGCCACAATCTTCTTGCCTCTTCACCACCTCGCGACCTTGCGTCTTGCGATTCTTGGCACCAAGCTTTTAGCCCTTCAACTCACGAGGTCCCGAGTTCCTGATGTGGGCGATCTCACGACACGTGTCCACTCCCCAATGAGCGGTCCATATCAACTCGCTATGTCGAGACCCTTGATATCCCGATGACTAAACTTCGTGCAGCTTTCCCAGGTCCAACAGCTGTCGGGTATCTATCCCAGATGTGATGACCCAGATCTGTTCTCCTCTGCGCCTTCCCTACGCTGCCTCCTGGACATGAATCCACGGTCCAGATTCTCTCGGTTGATCCAATAGCTGATGTCGCTCCTCCTGAGGCTTAACCTCTGTGCAACTCCTCCCGATGCAACGACTGTCAGGATTTCTTTGTGACATCCGACGATTGTCGTCCTCCTCTTGCTGTAGGCTCCTCCTAATCTCCTTCTGGACGTAACTCCTCAATGGTCCAGATCTCTTTACCTGCCGATCTGACGGCTGGAGCTGCTCCGCCTGAGCATGCGTGCGCTTTCTTCCTGCACTTGGAAGAATCCTTGAGTTCTCTCAAAGGTCTCAGCCTTCGTCTTCCCTCTTCTCTGTGAACTCCCAAACCTTGAGCTTCGCCACGCATATGATAATGCTGACCCTCCTGAGCTTCTCTTCCTTCGACTCCTCGAAGGATTCCTTTTGAATCCGACGCTTCTGCAGAGTCTTTACGCACCAAAGTGCTATCTCTTATGAGCTTTCACTAACACTCAGACCCCTAAGGGATTTCGTTTTTCCTTCTCCCACAGATGGAGAATGAAATGGATGCCCTCCTGGCTACCCTTCTGCTCAAGCGACCCTCTCGCTGAGTCCTTATGGGTGTTCAGCAACCCGTGAAAGTCCCTCAGTGGACTCTTCCTTTAAGTAGTAGAACTCAAAGAGTTCTCTTCTCTTTTCTCTGTGCCTATCTGCACACGTTCTCAACACCCTCCTGGCGGAATATCTTCTCTTCCACAGAACACTCAACGGTTCCGTCTCCTGTGCACTCCTTGCACTTGCTCGATGCCCACCTGGCAGAGCTCTGCCAGAATCCTTAGTGATTCTGTCTTCTTCTTCTTCAAACTCTCAGTAGAATTCTTCTCCAACGCAACCCGTGCGTATGCTCAATGCCCACCTGGCAGAGCTTCTACAGAATCCCCAGTGATTCTTTCTGCAACTGTGTTTCAGATACACAACCCTCCTCTAAGGTATTCAACAACCTTGAGGTCTTCTTCCCGAGTCACTGATTCCAGCTTCTGTGCCTTCGCACATCTTTGTCTGAACCCGCAGTGTTCAGAAGTGCAACCTCTGTGCACGGCTCTCAGAACCCGCAGTGTTCTGTCACACCCTCCTGGTGTGAAGCCTCAAAGACCTTCAACCTGAAATCACGCAAACTCCTGCAGTATGCATCAACAACCATACATTCACAACATATATAGGGAACACACACAGACGTCCATATACACAGAATATGCAGGAAAAAATGCTTTGTTATATTAACAAATGACAAATGCCTGTAACTACAATGTGTGCCTGAGTTCTCTCTGGCTCTCCTCAGCTTCTACACTAATTTTCTCCTAGCTCAACTAACTCAAAATGAGATCTAGAAATCTCTTTTACCTGAGGGGCTCGTCGAGCGCTTCCCTCTAGGTTCACCTACTCTAATAAATTACATTCAATGGTTGTCTAGTCCAGTGCCTGGATCTAGATCTCAGTCGATCTAGCATTAAAGCCAATCTACCTAATGCCTGCTCAAAGGCACGGCTTCCATGGCTCACCAGCCTAATACAATTCAATTACATTCAATTCAAATTTGAAATGGGGACTGCGCCTCTATTAAATGCGCGATTTGAATTCGCTGGCGTGGCTGGCTGACATGGAGCGATGCTCCTACATCAAGTAAGGTACATTTGATCATTGTATACTTCTATTAATACAATACTATATAACAAATGCGTAATAACTATGGAGTGAGATAGCTAAACTTCCTTGCATGCATGGGAAAAGTAGGGAAGCACTCACAAAAAGAGGATAAATGGAAGGAGGAAAGGATAAGGGAAGGAAGGAGGAACCCTTGGACCCAATCATGATGGGCGATGACCAAATCCATTGGATCTTGGATAAAACTGGAAAGATGCATAGAAGAGTACCCTAATAATACAAGGTGAATTCCAAGAAGAGAGTCGTAGCCCCGAGGGAAGGCTTGGAGAGTGATGGGGAAGAGGTAGAGGATCTTCAGGATGTGGAGAAGATTGAGGATATCCTACGTGCAACGTATGATAGGAATAGAAGAGGTCCAAGAATGGGAAGAGAAGGCAACAATCTTATCCATATTAATGTCATTGTGGAACCCATAAACCCATGTGCGAATAATACACCAAAGAGAACACCACCGTTTAGACAATTGAAGTTCGGAAGAAGTCCGACAGCAGGAAATACATCTACACAAGGAACAACAACTGGCGAAGCCAGTTCAGGCAACACTAGTCAAGTATCTACACAACATGAAGGTGTTAGTTCAAAATTTAGAATGGAAGGACACGATACCACAATCAGGTTACTAGAATTTCAAGGAGAAGCAACAGAAGACCCTGCGAAACACTTGTTTATTTATGAAAATATATGGGAAGCAAAATTGGTCACAGATGAAGATACCAAACTTTCACATTTAGATATTACGCTAACAGACTACGCACTAGACGGGTACATGAGTTTAGACGCAAACAGTTCATTGGGGACGACAAGGGCACTGACAAACATTAAGGAATTACTGATAAATGAGTTCCATAAGTTGAGCTCAGAGGATCAATACATGAATGAGATGATACTAATCTGAAAAAAACCTGGAGAATCTGTATGGGATATTGACCAAAGATTCAAGAAACTGAAGGGAAAGTTAAAATATCTCATGACCGACATGCAACATCGACACATGTTTGTCAACTCATTGCTACCACACTTAAAATATCCATTGCGACAATAGAAGTTCCAGACACAGGAAGAGGCTCTGCAGGAAGCTTTGCAACTAGAAGAAAATTAGTACCAACAGACAGACCTAGCTATCAAATAACTAAAGGAGGATTCGAAGAAATGAACAATTCAGCTGAACTAGAATAAGAACAAGGACAAACAAGAAGTGGTTTGGTGTACCACATGTAGGACAGAAGGACACCACAAGAACGTATGTCCAACATTCACACAGTATATGGCAACAAAATTCCAAACCAGTTACCCACAAGAGGAGCATGGTGTGAAGTCTGTAAGAATACGGGTCATGACCCCTATCACTTCCCGATGATGTAAAAATACCAGACAATCCCAAAGAATTCATACTACACCTTTTTCAAGTCAATGGGCCACGATGACAAAGATTGTAGAAATATGGATTTGATGCAAGAAAGGACATCAAACACATATACAGTGTAGGTAGAAATGATGACGGGGAAACCTGCACCATAGTTCAATCCATTTCCAACTGTATACAACACGGCGCAACAACAATACAATATTGCGTAACAACCATACAATAACACGCAGCCATAGTACAATGCAACACAACCTCAGTACAATAATGCACAATACAATCAGACACCTCGGTATAGTACGCCGAGAGGAGATAGAGCAGGTTACAGAGTTGGAGGACGAGCAAGAGGAGGTTTCAGACAAGGTAGAGGACCATTGGTGTGTCACAATGGTCAACAACCAGGACATTATGCAAGGGAATGTCCACTTCCACTAGCAAATTGTATGTATTGTCGCGTATCAGACCATGATATAGAAGAATGTTTAACACTACTAGTAAAGATCTAGGAAAAGAGGAACCAGAACAACCAGAATGTTCAGTTGATTTCAGCTGAAGTAAGGGATGAAGGATGGAACATCAACATAGTTACTCAGGGAGGAGATAAAATAGGTGACGACGTTGTTCGACAAGAACCAACACAAAATCAATGGGTGAAAATGAACGCCGAACCAAGAAAGCATTTCGACGTGAAGAAGGAAAAGCAGATATTTAAGGAAGCCCGATAAGAATTCCAGAAGGAAGATATTGCAACAACTTCAAATGTGCAACAAATTAAGGAAGCACCAGAATACAAAATGCTTCCATTATTGGATCATACTAGTGAAATACATTCCATGGGACAAGTAAGTACAATCAAACACGTTTTACAATCATGTGTAAAAGAATTAAGTGATCCATTATCTGTGAAAATATTGCAAAACATACTATAAAAATGTAGCATCGAGATGAAAGGAAAACTAGAACCAAAAATAGTCAATCACCTACACACAAGAAGAAGAACAAGTAGGGAGTTTAGACAGAATGCCAGCATTGGAGATTCCAATATGGGAGACATTATACTGGATCTAAGATATGAAATTAATGTATTACCAAAGAAGACATGGCAATGCATGGGAGAGGCCACATTAGGATATTCACCCATTCAATTAAACCTAGCAAACCAACATAGAGTCCTACCAATTGGTTGACTTAAAGGAGTGACAGTAGACCTAGATGGAGTGCGCACTAAAGCATATTTTGAAGTTATTGAAATAATGGACGACACGACACCTTACCCAACATTTCTTGGTCTATATTGGGCGTTTGAAAACCAGGCTATAATCAACTTGAAGACTAGGAAAATGACATTTGAGTTAGGTTAATATAGGGTCATTGCTCCATTAGATCCATCAGAAGGGGAGAGGTTCGTATAACCCACTTTCCTAGACTTAGAGGAAATCAGCCAGTTGTACAGAACAACTCGGCACGATGAGGATTACGTAAACCCAACTGTAGATGGGATACTCAGCTAGTGGAGCATTACTTCATTTGAAACAGACTCAAATATTGGCGTAGAGAACTGGAAACAGAGGCTACTTGAAATATCCACGAGATGATGTGCAAGAATAGATCGTGTCTTCAGATGGGTAGGCACAAAAATCAGAGAACCACCTAGTTTCCACAGAATCAACGACTTGGAAACATTCTTAGCACAGTATGAAGATGAATTTTTAGAGAACCAGAGACTATTAGAACTTGATCTAGCACTCAAGGCCACACCTTCAAGATGGTGGGGTGCACACAAAGAGACAATCATAGATTGGTACCAATGTAAGCGGTTAATACACATAAGGTTCGACACATAACATAAAAACAACAAGCAACAGAAGTATGATTGATAAGGGGCACCAACAAAAAACTTGGAGGAGTGTAGAATGCTATGGAAAATGACACCCTAGAGGAATGGACTCATCATTTTATAAACAATCTAGAGGGCATACCAGCGAACTGGTATACAGACCAAGAATTGCGCAAAGGAACTACGACCTGGACGACATTGCAACATAATTTCATAGTCACTTTCTCATTCGAGCATGAGAACCTCAACATCGATGTCGCTCTTAAAAAGATAAGAGGAGTAATATTCATCAAGGCACCAGAAATAGAAATTATCACATAAGAACAACAATGGAATAAAAAAATAGTCAAGGAACTGTTGTCATGTTACCAAATACAAGAGGAAGCACCAGATGAAGACTATCCATGTGATATTTAGATTGAAGAAGTAGAAGGAGAAAGCGATGTGGAAGTTCCACCCATAGAATCATAATTCATTTCCTCGCCAATCAAAGTAAAGAAAGTCAATATTGGGATAGTCGAGAATCCCAATATGGCCAACATTGGAGATTATTGGGATCAGGACACAGTAGAAAGCATAATAGAGTTATTGTATGAATACAACATACTGTTTCCCACAACATTTGCAGAGATGAAGGGTATAGCCAGATAGTTAGGAGAAATGAAGATACCACTCAGACCTGAAGAAATATCGATTAGACAACGACCATATAGATTGAACCCAATATATAAGCATAAATTCAAAGCTGAGATCGACAGGATGTTTGAAGCTGGAATCATAGAACTGATTGAAGAATCAAAATGGATAATTCCAATGGTAGTACAAGACAATAAACAAGGAGGGATAAGGATATGTGCCGACTTGAGGAAGTTGAATGATGCATGCCTATATGATCCATTCCCTACACCTTTCACGGACTAAGTGTTAGAAAACGTAGGTAGACACGAAGATTACTCATTCACTGATGGATTCTCAGGCTACCATCATATCAAGATAGAATAAGAAGATAGATACAAGACCACATTTATGACATAATGGGAATCTTATCAGTACACAGTCATGTCGTTCAGACTGAATAATGCACCTTAAACTTTTCTGGAGTAGTCATTGTTGCGTTTAAGGAATTCATCCACCAATTTCTCGAAGTATATTTGGATGATTGGATAGTCTGCAGTTTGTTGAAAGACCATGTAGAAGTATTATGGATAATGTTAGAAAGATGCAGACAGTGTCAGATATCACTAAACATAAATAAATGCATATTTGGAACACCGTTTCGGATACTATTGGGCCATATAGTATGCAAATAAGGGATATTAGTAGATCCTACAAAGATTGTAGTAATTGTTAATCTACCACCACCAAAACTAGTCCGTCAGCTAAGAGAGATGTTTGGACATGCAGGATACTATAGGAAGTTTATCAAAGGGTACATGAATATTACTGCACCAATGGAAAAACTACTAAGAAAGGATACAAATTTTCAATGGAACGATGAGTGTCAACACAGTATGGATACCCTAAAGGAAAATATGGTCACCACACCAATATTAGTCTTTCCAGACTGGGAGAATACATTCCATGTCCATGTAGATGAATCAGACATACCACTTGGAGCTATCTTAGTGTAACCGAGAGTAGGGGACTTGGATCACTCGATAGCATTTGTGAGCATAAAGTTATCAGAATCAGAACATAACTGTAAAACTACAGAAAGAGAAGGCCTAGCTATGGTCTATCAACTACAAAATTTCAGACACTACTTATTGGGAAAACACTTTAAGATGTTCACAACTCACTGAGCCCTAAAATACCTAGTCAACAAGCTAGTGTTGGGGGGGAGAATTTGTCGCTGGTTACTCCTATTTCAAGAATTTTACTTTGAAGTAATCGTCAAACCAAGAAAATTGAATGTAGGACCTGGCCACCTATCAAGAGTCACAAATGGAGAAGAACCTACGAATCTAGAAGACAATTTTATGGATTCACAACTATTCGCAGTCCATATCATTGATGAATACTTTTCATATATCATTCAGTACTTGAGCACAGGTACTGCGTTGCAAGAGTATAACACTACACAGAAGAAAAACCTAGTAGTTTGTGTTGTCGAATATCAAATGATTGTAGGACACCTATACAAAATGGGCGCAGATAGCATCTTGCGAAGGTATGTGTTAGAACACGAAATATCACGAGTTTTAGCAAAAGCCCATGAGGGAATAATAGGAGGAAATTATGCAGGAAAAGATACCACGTAGAAGGTACTACATGCAGCACTATGGTGGCCAACTATTCACAGAGACTCGATTNAAGGCTCTACACCCATTTACAATACCTTACCAAAACCCTAACCCTACTTTCATTAGGTATTCCCTCTCATGCATGCGTGTTGTTATTCCTTCCAGCTATCACTTTCCTCGTGCATGCCTTCTTTCCCAAAATCGTCTTTCTTTCCCTCTTTGGCCTGCCTCCAATAGGCCCCTAACACTGACATGTGGCTCGTCCCAAGCCACCTAGCATTTGTGCGCTTCCTTAATATCCTTGGTGATCTCCTAGACCTTTTCCTTGAGATCTGCTGCCTGTGTTTGTGCCTGTGTAGTCTTCTCCTTGAGTGTGTCCACTAGCTGGGCAACAATTTCATCACTGATCAAGTCCACACACTTTGTCTAGGTCTTTTCTATATGTGGCTTGGCTTCCTCTGCTTGTGCCAGGACTTTTTCTACCCATTCTTGCAATGGTTCCATTGAGTCTGTGTTTGTGCAGTAGTGAGCTCTACCTGCAATCTCTTTTTTATGCCACTTCTTAAGTTCTTGGATCGTTGCATTGATCCTTTCTTCTTCCTTGTCCCACTTTTGAACCTGTTGATCATAATCTAACTTAGTCCACAACTACGTTGCTTTATCGAACAAGTCAGATGTTGTGCTGACCTGTTTCTCTATCTCCTGCAGCTATGTTTTTGCTTCCTACTTCCTTTGCTCCTTCACTACTAATGGTGTTCTTGGTGTGAGTTTCTCCCAGAGTTTCTCGATCTCCTTTTGATATTGATTAATTGCCTGTGCAATCTAATCAATATTTTTTATTATTGTGATTTCATCTCTCTGTGCGGCCTGTGGAATCTTCTCGTAAGTTCCTACCACTTCCTGCTCCATTACTTTTATGTGCTCCCTTTCCTCCTAGGTATTTATCTTATCCTTCTCATAAACTATTTCAAGCATGTCTCTTTTTTTTTGTTTCCTTCTGCAATTCGACTAAGTCTTTGTGTGCACGAGACTGAACCTCTTGGTTTATGCTAACCTGCTACTTGTGTAGTGTCGTGGATGGCATCTGTGTCAACACCAGTTGGATTTGTCTTAAATCTTTCAAGGGTGTCTCCCCACGATCTCGTCCATATGAAACATGTTGGGTGTGATGTGGAATATTATGTTCGGCTGCAGTAATGGATGGACTAGATATCGTTCTTCTTCTTCCACCCTTTCCTCTATCTACGGTGTTGATGAATCTATTCCCTTGTTGCTACCTATTGTTTGTACTTCTCCGATTTTCTTGAGGATTTTTCATATTTCTGCCAGCTCCTCTTGAATCCTATGCCTGTGGTGCACAACATGGTCAAAATCCTCGGCTAGACAGTCCAGTACCATTCGGGATATCATATCTCCATCGTCATATATGATTGTATACGTTGGCGATTTTCTTTGTGCCTTTGTTTTCTTATGCATGCCTCCTGTCTGCATGGATGCCCTCTTGTTTCCCCATGTTTCATGTAGGTTGGGACTTGATGTGGTCCCTTACGCGGGATCAACCTGTTTCTATGCTCTTTGGTTGTCTGTTTCTTATCCTTCTTCCCATTCTGGGTCGCTATCTTTGTTGGCCCTTTTTTTTTCTGTGTTGCTTTTCCTTGGCCCGTCCTTCGTCTCTTGGGCACTTGGATCTCCTTGATTGCGCTTCTCTCTGCCCTGTCTCTTCCTCTGTTGTTCTTTCCAGAAATTTTTGGCTAAGGAGTAGAATCTTCCACTCATCATCCCATTCGTTGATGACCATGTCGATGTCACCCTCTATGATACAGTAGTGCATATGTAGCCACTACTTATCAGGATCCTTTCGTGTCTGTATCCGCGTTGTATGTCGTGTATCCCTAAAGATGGTGATGTCCCCATATCGCGTGACAACCTCTTGTGTTATTCTCCACATTTTGGAGATGGCTTCCTGTAGGTCCTGAATAGACATGAACCCTAGGTCAATAAACTCAGACAGTATAGAGGAGTATCTCACCAATATATATATAAAGAGAGAAATGGGGGCAGAGTAGAGGAGAGAGAGGGAGGGGGATATAGTAAGAGTTAGACTAACAATGAGAGAGAGAAATCAGTGGTAGATGTACGAGAGAAATAAAGGAGAGTTAGAGGGAGGAAGGGGGAGGTGGGTACAGAGATAATGTGTGAGTGTGAGAGGGGGGGAAGAGAAATAAATAGAGGGGGGGTGGACAAGGAGTTTTTCATTGTGTGAGAGGGAGGGAGAGGGAGACAAAGAGAGTGGGTAGAGAGAGAGTGAGAGAAAGTGGGGCGGGGTAGATGTATGAGAGAGAGAGGGAGGAGAGATAGTGAGAGGGAGGGGGAGAGAGAGAGGGATGGAGGAGGGGGTGGAGAGAGAGTGATATTGATTGTGAGAGGAACAAGGGAGATAGAGGGAAGGGAGGGTAGAGAGATAAATGGGGGTAGGGTAGAGGAGAGAGAGAAAGAGGTGGTAGATGTAGGATATATAGTGGGATAGAGGCATAGAGATAAAGGGAGGATGGGGGTAGAGAGAGAATGTGTGTGTGAGAGGGGGGAAGAGAAATAAAGAGAGGGGGGCTACACAAGGATGGGTTGGAGAGAGAGTGAGATTGATTGTGAGCAGAGAGATAGTGAAAGGGAGGGATAAAGGATGGGGTGGAGAAAGAGTGAGGCTTATTATGAGAGGAAGGGGGGAGATAGAGGAAAGGTGGGGTAGATAGATATAAATATCTTAATGGGGGATATAAAGTGTGTGTCTGAGATTAAAGGGGGAAGAGAGAGGTAAAAAAGGATGGGATGTAGAGAGAGGTAGACAAAGGATGGAGGTAGAGAGTGAGTGTGTTAAAGTGTGGGAAGGAGAGAGAGGAAGACGTAGAGGGGGGATATAAAATGTGTGTGTGTGAGTGTGAGAGGGAGACAAAGGAATATATAAAGAGGGGATATAAAGTTTTTGTTTGAGAGTGTGGGAGAGAGAGAGAGAGGGGAAGACAAGGAGGAGAGGTAGAGAGTGAGTGTGTTAGAGTGTAGGAGGGAGAGAGAGGAAAATATATAGGGGGGGTAGAAAGTGTGTGTGGGAGGGAGAGAGAGAGAAAGGAATAGTAAGGAAATAGAGAGTGTGTGGGAGAGTGAGAGGGTGAGAGAGGAAAATAAAGAGGTGGGTAGAGAGAGGTAAATGTATGAGAGAGGGGTAGATGTAGGAGAGATAGATCCACATGTGGGGATAGATAGGGATGAGGGGGGGAGAGAGAGATAACATGAGAGTGTTAGAGGGGGAGAGAGAAAGGTAAAAAGGAGGAGTAGAGACAGAGAGGGAGGAAGGATGGAGAGAGAAAGACAAAGAGGAGGGGTAGAGATAGAGTTTGATAGGGACGAGAGGGAGAAAGAGAGGGGGAGTAGAGAGAGGCATAGTGAGAGGAAGGGAAGAAGAGAGGGAGACATAGAAGGGAGGATCGAGATAGTAAGAGAATGAGAGGAAGGGGGGGATATAGAGGGAGACAGAGAGGGGGAATAGAGAGAGAAAGAGGGGTAGAGAGAGAGTGAGATTGAGACTAATAATGATGAGAGAGAGAAAGGGTGAAATAAAGGTGGAAGAGAGAGAGAGAGAGAGAGAGAGAGAGAGAGAGAGTGGAAGATGGGGGGGAATAGAGAGGGAGTGGGTGTGACAGTCTGATGCATGTAAGGGTAAGGTCTATCTCTAGGTCTTTCCATGTCTTATGATGTCTAAATCTTTCCATGTATAGGTCTTGCCATGTCTAGGTCTTACCATGTATAGGAGTGTGAGGGAGAGAGAGGGAGATAGGCATGGGGTGTAGAGAGGGAGAGTGAGAGTGATATAGAGAGCGAGGGGAGTAGATGTAGGAGAGGGAGGACAAATATAGAGAATGAATGAAATGAGTTTTCGGAGTGCACACACATTCTTGGAGTGCGTGCATGCTTATTTGAATTCAATCTTTTTGGGCGGGATTGACAAGGTGTATGCTAACTTGGTTGGCTTGGACTTAGGATCGGGATGACAAACATAGTGGTTTGGTCTGCAAATTCATAAAAACCTCCATTTTTGTGAATACCCCTCTATATCTATGTCTTTGACACTATTTTTCTATAGGATAAAAAATTCAATTGTTGACGAAATTATAGAGATAGATCGAGTCGGCTATGCATATTTCAAATATAAATTTTTTTTTTAAATTATTATTGTTTACTATTTTTAATCTATTTTTGTCTTCACATGCATCAAAATACTACAATACACCTTATATTTTGTTGGAAAAATAAGATACCACTTAAGAAAAAATCAAATTGACCTAGTTATTCACAATGTCTATGAATAAAAGTTGTATATTCGGAAAGCTAATTCAATTTCCTACTTTTCATCTTCTTACACCATATTCAAATACATTGTAAAAGTACCTTGAATAATCCCTCCAAGTAAACAAATTGTTTTTTTTCCAGGTTTGCATTGCCACTAACCCGTCATAAGAGACCATGATTAACTTGTACTCACCCATATTTTAAAATATATATGTTTATTTAATAGTATAGTCTTGAATATATGATTTAAAACTTATTTTATTAAAGATATTAATATTATTTATTATAGTTATAGATTTATTTAAATTTATTTATTTTTAAACATTTTTCAAAGTAAATTCATGAGATTGTGTGAAGCCTCATCTATTTTCTATTGGTCATGATAAGCCTAAAAAAACAATCACAGAAATTAAACACTGAATAATCTGAGGTCAATTGTTGTTGAAGCCTCACACTTTATACCTAGCAAGTCATTTATTGCAATAGTTTTATAAAAGACAATGAGTATTTTTCCTATTTAATTTCAATTTCACAATTGAACTATACTTTATTTTATTTTTATCCGCGTGCATACCAAATCCTTAAATATAGATTTTGCACTATAATTTTTTTTTATTATTATTCGTGAATTTCTTTCTACATCATCCATACCAAATACTTAAATAGATATTTTTCATATACCAACAACTCTAGGTATATTTTTTATTATTTTCAAAATAATACATGCATGTGACAACACTTGTCAAGGAGAAATTAATAAGTCACGTGTCTCCCTTAAATGCTTTGTCACTAGTTATCAACTCTCTCATGTTGTAGTTCTCCAACCTTCCACTACATTCATTGGATTTGATCAACTTCCCCAAAGTGACGAGTTTTCTTTCTCTTGCTCCTTTGTTCAACTATGACTGTAATTAGTAACTACAATTTGATTTTTTTTTCTCCTTTGTTCAACTGCAATTATAATCAGTAAATACAATTAGTAAGTTGGATAGATGAAGCATCAAATAGATAGGCCTACACGCTACTATTCTCAGAGAAACAATCTTAGTAGAATACCATTGGTGCCTCTTGTTGTATCACCAAATTGAAGAGTTTTCTTTCTCCTTCTCCTGTGTTCAATTGTTATTGTAATCGGTAAGTGGGATAACAGAAGCATCACATAGATAGGTCTAAAAAAAAAGTGCCTCAAAGAATCAATTCGAGTAGAATACCATTGGATCCTTCTATTGTATTGGAGCATTAGTTCTTCAACTATATCAGAGAACTAGTGCTTCAATTCAAGTATTTTCATCATGGACGCATGTTCAGTAGAATACCGGTAGGTGTTATATCATAAGAAGACCAAATTTGAAGGTGCCTAAATCCAAGTCATTAAACCATAGAAACCCACAAAGGTCTCTCACATAATCACTCCTCCCACACACATTCAATAGAAGCGTTAACTAGTTCTTGGTAGAACATTGGTGCAGGTAGAGGGTTGAAAGCATGAACCAACATGGGTGTTGCTGATTTATTTTTATCTTTCAAAACCATTCACAAGCTATGTTGTCTCTTGACATAAGTGGTCTCCGACATAATCAGTTCACCCACACACATTTAGTAGAAGTATTAACTAGCTCAAATGGAGTCCCTATTGGAGAACATGAATAGATTCTCGACTAAGTAGAGGTGCAAAAATGGGTATAGATTGTTCTCCACCTGCGTTACTTTTCACGTCCGAGAGAGGAAAGGTAGGCTAAAAGTTCCCTCCCCTATTTTTTTCGGGAACAAATTCATAGGTGTACTTAGCCATTGGCCCAACGAAAGACAACACCAATGCTCACTCATTGTACTTTGTATTCCTCTCCATAGCGGTCTCACCCCTTTGTTTAGATCAACATTGAAAAAAAATATCCATAGAGAGGTTGCCTTCCCTCAACTTTGAGTCTCTTCTCTCAATGGATAGTGAACATAGTAAGTCATCTAAATATTTATTATGGATATTTTTCTTAAATCGAGTTGAGTGAGATTCGAAGAATCCCTCCATTCTGAGTGCCAAAAATATTGGATGGATAAATATTTGAGGAATACAAAACCTATGAAAATAGATATCACATCAAGCTTATTTGCATTATTCATTTTCATTCTTATGCCTGACAAGGTTAAAATGATCTTCCTTTTCAAGTAACAGGGTAGAGTGTTGGCTGGGAGAAAGGGTGTTTGGTACTGAAGTGGAGGATATGTTGGAAATACTAAAACAACTGAGAGGGGGGGCGTGAATCAATTGTTTATGAGCTTAAACAATATTATACCTTTTAAAATATTATTAATCTTCCTTCAAGTGATCATCAACAATATACAACATATGGACAGTAAAAGTAAAGACCATCAGTCAAACATAAAGTACACACAGAGACAGATTTTCACGAGGAAACCCATAAAGGGAGAAAACCTCTTCTTCTTCGAAATGATAGGCAGTCTTTTTTCAGTTTTGTACATCATTTACAATTGAGAACCAACTCAATGTGAGGCTACTACCTCTGGTTTACAAGCTGCAACTTGTTTGAGAGCACCAACTCTCTGGTTTCTCTAGCACCCACTAGAAGGAAGCACCAACTCCCTGAATATTCCAGCACCAACTGGATGGAAGCACCAACTTCCTGAATGTTCCAGCACCAACTAGATGGAAGCACCAACTTCCAGTTACACAGGCTCCAACCTGCATAACAGAGAACACTTGTTCTCCCTTGCACCTCCCTGCCACCCTGGTTTCTCTGGCTGCAACTAGATGGAAGCTACAACTTCCTGTGTTCAAGCTCCCACTTGAACCTCTGAGGAAAACAGTCCTCCCGAGCACCTCCCAACCTCCCTAGAATATAAATCGATAAATAAACATTCAACTTTACAGATAAAACAGGTCTTACCAATCTTTCTTTGTTCTGTAAATCTGGTCTTCTGCACACTGTTCTGCAGCTCTACTCTTCCTTTGTCTGTTTAGCAGGTATGCTCTGCATCAACTCGTGCTCTCATTCTTCTCTTCTTCAACTCTCTATTATTATCCTCTTCATTTCATCTCACCCTTCACATATGCTCAATCTCTTCCTGTGAATCCTCTTCGTCTCTATTCTTACAGTTTTATTCTTTTTCACTTACAGAATGACCAACCAGACACAGTCTATTTCATCTTCTTTTATACGCATGAACACAATGGTTCAACTTCCCAACTCCTGAGGAAAAATGTCGACAACTGTCTAAGCAACTGAAACACCAACTGAAACGCTAACTGATTTGCAGTCATGAGTCCATTTTACTATGATCTTCATCGACCCTGATCGACGGTCCATGATCTTGATGAATCAACGATCCAGATCTTTTCGAGATCTCGCATCTCGTTTTTCCTTAGTTGGAGGTTCTCATCACTCCAAGTCGCGATAGGTGAAGCTCCGATATGGAGCTCAGATCAACAATACACATTATTGGTGATCCGACGGTCTTGATTTTTTCGCGATCTCGCATCTCGTTGTTCCTTAGATGGGGGTTCTGATCACTTCAAGTCACGATAGCCGAGACTCCGAGATGGAGTTACATCAACGACCCAGATCCAAGCTTGATTTAACGACTGTGATTGAATCACCATATCGCATATCGCGATTTCACATTTCTTCTTGCAGTGTTTTTGTCACTCCATGTCACGATTCGCGAAACTCCAATAAGGAGTTACATCAATGGTCCAAATCTGATCTTGATCTGACGGTCGCAGATACATCGTGATTTCGCATATCGTGATATCGGGATTTTTGATGTTAATAATCTTTGACATGTCCAACTTGCGATCCTCGAAACTCCGATATGGTGTCCATCTGCTGACATCACACGTGAATTGACACATGTTCAATACTACCACATGTCACTCTGATTCATGACTTACATGTGCCTGAAATGTTGAATCAGTCTGACACTTGTCATTACCTGATTGTGCCATGTGTCCCTAGCTAACGTGGTCTACTATTGTGAGTTGGGTCGACGGTATAGATCACATATTGATCTGACGGTTCAGGTTCAGTCGGGATTTCACACATCGCGATTTCGGGGTTCCCGATGTCAATAAACTTTGACATGTCCAACTCGTGATCCCTGAAACTCCGACAAGGACTGGGATCAATGGTCCAGATCAAATCTTGATCTGACGGTTTAGATTTCATCACGATTTTTCATATTGCGATTACGCTCGCTTCTCCTTGTACTTTAAAGAGCGTTCAGTTTATCCTTGATCCAACGATGGTCGGGTCTTGCGCTTGGATCTAACGACTGAGCTTTGTCCTTTTTTTCAGTGCGCTCATCTTGTCTTCATTTAGATCTGACGATCCTCGTTCTTTCGGGAAATTTGAATGGGATCCAACGATCAATGACTCTTCTCCTCCCGATTATTGCTACGCTGCTAATCATCATTGTTGTATTCATGCCATCACCACTACTGTTCACCACTACTGTACTTGCCATCAATGACAAGTATACGTTGCCTGTAAACATGCTAACAATCCTCTGTACATTCTTCCTGTACTCATGCCAATCGCTATCTATTACATATTTGCCAATAATCTCCCCCTTTGGCATTGATGGCAACACATATACCCTCATGTATTCAGATCTTCTCTCCTGCTCTTTTCTCCCCCTTGGACATCAATGTCAAAGAAGAACCATTCTTCCCCTGATCTGTTATAAAAACCTGCTCCCCATGTCAACTATAAGCATCTTGGAAATACATCAGATATTCAATAAGTACTCCCCTTGACCAGGTGAAGAAATTAGGCACTTGAGATTATAACCCCCAACTTTTGACGAAGATATCCAAAAGGGGTTGCTGCTAATGGTTTAGTAAAGATATCAACAATCTGTTCTTTGGAAGGAATATAATTCAGCTAAACAATTATGTTTGTAACTTGTTCTTGGAGAAAATGATACTTAGTTGGAATAGGCTTAGTCTTGGAATGAAGAACAGGATTCTTGGAGACACTAATGGCACTGGTGTTATCATAGTGAATTGGAATGGGATTAGTGTAATTTACCTTTAGATCTGCAAGAGTTTGTATCATCCATAAGATTTGTGTGCAGCAAGTAGCAGCAGCAATGTATGCTGCCTCTGTAGTGGATAATGAAATAGATCCTTGCTTCTTACTAAGCCATGCAACTAATGAGTCACCCAAAAAAAATGCTACTCCACTAGTGCTTTTTCTCTCATCAACACAGTTTTCCCAGTTGGCATCTGAATAAGCAATTAACTGGAAATTCTGATTTCTAGGGTACCACAGTCCATATGTAATTGTTCCCTTCAAATATTTGAATATTCTTTTAACAGCTACCAAGTGACTTTGTTTAGGAGCAGACTGAAAACGACCTACCATTCCAACAGCTTGCATTATATCAGGACGAGATGTTGTGATGTACAGAAGACTACCTATCATAGAGCGATATGTTCTTTGATCAACATCAGGTGAGATATCATCTTTACTTAACTTGCAACGAACCGCCATAGGTGTGTTAACTGTAGAGGAATCTTCCATCTGAAATTTCTTCAACATCTCTTTCAAATATCTTTCTTGAGAAATGAAAATTCCTGTAGAGCTTTGTTTTAGTTGTAAGCCAAGAAAATATGACAGTTCTCCTATCATGGACATTTCAAATTCTGTTTGCATAGAATTAGCAAACCACTGGATAGATGATTCATTAGTACAACCAAAAATAATATCATCTACATAAACCAAAACAACTAGTAAAT
>WSFP011402539.1:0-26174 GCA_009831015.1 Picea engelmannii
TTCCTGATTTAGAGGTTTTTTACTTTCAGCCGTGTTTATACCCCATGAAGTATTTACACCCCAGAAGTATGTACACTCTTCCATGCGGGGGAGTGCAGAGTGGGGGTACCCCCTCTGCGAGGTCCGGGGGGGCTATCCCCCTGCCTGGGGGGTCTGGGGGCAAGCAAGCCCCCAGTGGGGGTTTGGGGACGAAGCCCCTGAAGCAAAAATTGCCTTGTAAAAGTATATTGTAATTTCATTGTAAATCTGGACCGTTCATTATAAGGTCACAGATCTAACGATAGAGATTATGTTAGTTTTTTTTTCCCTAGAAGGCAACCCTCTTTTATGAGGGAAATGTATTGTGGCTAGGTATGTTGGCGAGTATTGTATTCTGAGAAAGGAGACTGTGAGAGAAAGAAGAGGAAGTTACAACGGGTTTTGCTGTAGGTTGTATCCCTTCATTTTGATGGATAATAATAAAGAAAGGATCTGGCAATTTCTCTGGTGGACGTAGCCCACACTGGGTGAACCACGTAAATCTATGTCTCTCTTGTATTGTGTATCTTCTGTGTTTTTTTTCCACATTTGTTTTATTTTATTGCTCCACGGTCCTGTTTTTCTAACAAAGGTCAGCAAATTTCTCCAAGGCTTCATATTATGTGGTGTTGTTGGTGCATTTGAATTCTAAACCATAGGATATGAGATTTTTATGTTGTTCTAGATCAATAAGGATACACCCTACCCTGGCTCCTTCTTGATATCTGGAGCCATCAAAGGATATAGTCCACATGTTAGCATGTAAAGATGCGTTAATAGTGTAAAAGCCTAGTTCTTTTAATATAGTACAAGCATTTCAATGATTGTGTGGAAGGAGTTCGAAATGTATATCTGACCAAATCAAATACTAGTGTGATTCATAACAATCATGATCAATCTCTAAAACATAATTTCCCAAAACAGTATGGGAAAAGATAATGGGCTCATTTTTACCTTCCATTTTTGTTACTATATGCTTCATATGAGCCTCTTTGTTTACCCGTATCTAATTTTGATTACCTTTGTATGGGAGCCATAAATGGGACAAATCTATAGAGAAATAACCTTTAATCTTAACGGACCAGTCCCTTCTCAATAGTGAACTATAGATTTATGGAATATCAACAAAAACAATGTCAATAACCTGATGAATTCTAGGATCAAATGCAAGTCTAATCATAACATCTTTAATTTCACCTCTTTCTTTAACATCTGATCTATCTAATTGTATTATTCTCATGGTAGTCAATTTTGGGACATCATTTATTCTCTGGAAAACTTATTATCGAATGATGTTTGAGAAAGCACCAAAATCCGGTAAGCAATTATGTACATTGAAATTAAAACTTTCATATGTAAGTAGAAAGGGTGGAATCTGGTACTTCGAATGTGCACCTATAGTTGTTTCATTTATGGTATATTTTATTTCAATCTTATGTTCTGACTTTGTTTCAACAACTTTAGAAATGTTGTCAGCTACAACAATGGTCTTCTTCTGAGAGTTATTTGGATTGAAAGTATCAAGAAGCAGATCATGTTTCTAAGGGAGAGTGCAAATATCATACATAGATATGTTAGATTTAGTTTTCTTCATATCTTTTATAGAATATTTCCCCTACAGACAGGTGAAATCTCTCTTGGGTATCTAGACCCATTTTGTCCAAGACAAAAAAACAAACAAATGGACACTAACATTCGTTTAGATCTATCATTTATGTCTATAGGTAGATAATATAGAAGAAAGAAGGGTGACTTACTCCTTTTCGACGGTTGTCCTTGCCGATCTTCAATATTTGGTCTTGATGTCTAAGATTCTATCATGATGAAGAACGTCTGCAAGGAACAAAACAACACCTTCTACTCCTACAATATATCATTAGACAAGAGTAGATATATATATATATATATATATATATATAAACAATATTATGAAGGAAATAGACCAAGCTATATTAATCGAGAAACATGGTGAAGTACTTACAAACCAACATCGACATTGCAACAACTTCTCCAAGCTCTCCATTCCAAACCTTACCTAAATGTCTCAATATCAGAACGATGATGCTTTGATGAATTATCCTCATGATATCAAAGGTTTAACGCTATAAAATTTATTCTCCTTCTATTTTCACCTTGGAATGCACTCATTATATAGGATTTTGAGGATTAACCACCATGGAGAAGATCACGCACTAGATCCACTAAATTGGGATCTCCAAGATTTTTAGGGAGAAAATATCTCTTAAGGATTTGAGGTAAAAAATATCTCTCAAGGATTTTAAGGAGAAAATATCTCTCAAGATCCATCAAATCGGGATATAGATTTGAGAAAATCTCTCAAGAATCCATGAGATTCTCAACTTCTCCTTGAGAGTAGGAAACTATATGTGATGTGGATTCTCACACTAAATTAATTTCCTTTTTTCAAAAAAAATGAAAAATGTGTGTGCACATTAGTATTTTGACATTCATATGATAAATATCTCCCCTAACATGTCTATGGATCGCGACAAACACTCCCTTACTTAAGTGTGACAAATAGGTGTGTAACAATATCTTTAATAACGTTTAATCCAAAGCGTGATTTTTAGGTTTACTCATTTCTTTTCTTGGCTATGAAATGTTTAATTTGTTGGTGTTTTTTGAGTGTCGGGTTTAGTATTGGTTGCAGTTGGGGTTGAAGTACTCAGTTTTCTATTGTTATCTGAAATGGAGATGTTATATTTATTATTTGATGTTGCTGGGTTTGGGGTGTTTGGTTTCTGAGTAGGAACATGAAGAATCATTTTCCTTAGGGCAATGTTGCTTTTCAGGGAGAGAGAAGTGATAGGAACAACAACCTTGTTGCACAGGTTGTAATCTCGGGGGGGAACTTTTATGACTTGCATATCTCCCACACAAAATTATTCAATATGTTCATCATTTGAATCAATACACCAATCCCATAAAAACATGGCATACTCTTGTGGGTTCTCCTCAATTACTTCTTCATTTTCTTCTTCCTTGGGTTGTTCATCATTTATGTCTTCTTGATCTAGCAGCTGGTTGATGACCAAGGCCATAGAATTATCCCACTGAGGACTGTTGACACCCAAAAGTGCAACATAAAGTTCCTTCCTGCAAATGCGTTGCAATGCATTATTACTTTTATATATTTATAAATAATACTAAATAGGTGGGACCCCTTTTAAAAAATAATAAGAGAAATGGATCCTCTTATTGCGCTCATGATTACCTTATGAGAAATATTTCACAGTTTTAGAATAAGGAGGGATATCCTAACATATTTCTACGTTCAGTTGATGGATGTTGGGTGCGTTAGCAATTTGATTTTAAAAATAGAAAATTGCATTTCATGAAATAAAAATTTTAGTTGATTCTTGCTACACCTAGACTTTGATATATTACTGAAACTCTAAGCACAAGCCACATGCAAAATCATGGTATATTTATACATATGGGCAAATGATTATTATGTTGAATGGTAATCCTCCACTAGAAAGGTATCTGGGACATGTTATTCTGGTATTAAGTGTTAAATGGGCATATAATAGTTATGAAAATCCATGAGGGAGGCCCGATTCGATTTTGAATATGGAAATGATATGTTATGTTGGATATATGATTGTTGATATTGTTGATGGAACAAAGTCTTGGAGGATAAGTGCACTCCATAGTTGGCTATGGTTTATGGAATTTAATGTGGAAAGAGAGGAAATGACATTCATTTACTGCATGTTTTTCTTACCCTACCTTGAAGCCACCACCTTCATTATTCTCCTTGTGCTTGTTTTTGTTGCTCTGGTTAGTAGCACCTCCATTGTGCTTGGCCTTGGTGGAAAAACAATTGTCCTCTGTTAATTGTTTTAGCATTCTTCTTACAGGTATGGTATTTTACCTCTTCATTCATGAATTGTTAGCTCTGCTCTAGATAAAATCATTTTGTTGGCTCTTAGAGTTTTCATGCAGAATGTTTTTGTTTTCCAAAGTTTACAGTGGATTTTTTGTGGGTATTTTTCCCATGTAAAATACATTTCGATTTGGGTTTCTTTCTGTTGGCATTTAAGTGTTTCAAAATGAAAATGTCATTCGACATTCTATTATGTTTGAGGTATGTGGTTTTGTTTCACCTAGAGAAAATGTTGGTATTATTATGGTATGATTGTTAGTAAATGTCTTATGGTGAATACGTTCGGTTTAGATCATTTCTTGTGATTAAATTTTAAATGGTTTTCTCTGGAAAAGAAAGGGAACAATTGGGTTTCATGACTACTACATAATACCCTTAACTCCTTACCCAAACTTTGGAAAATTGCCAGTCCTTTCGTATTATCGTTACCACTATTTGAAAATTTATGGAGACCTGTGTATTGTCTTGCAGACAATTTGGGAAGTTCGTGAAGAATTTTGTGATGGGAAGGAATTTTTTTGGCTTTTCTTGCAGCCATTCCTCAATACCTACACCTATTTGTCTTCTCCAGGCCTTGTTTTCCCCATCCAATATGTGGCCAAGTGAATAAATGTAAACCCAGATTTGAATTTTCATTTATGGTGTCGACCCAACAGTGGGAAAGATTGGTTAGAATGATAAAACCATGGCTCGCTTGTTATTTACCCATGAGGGAATTCTGTCGACTTTGATGTTGATTTGGATTTGATGCCCACCAGGTTCACATTGGGGTTTCGAACACGATTTGTTTTTGCAGCTATTATTTGGGGTTGTAGTGTAAATTTTATGTGATGCACAGTTGAAAGGTCTTACGATTCTTTTTTTCTCAGCCTCCCATGCTGAATTGAGGCATTCTGGTTATGATTATGACTGATTCAAATTTCTTTGTCGGCAATCTCATGCAGAACACTTTACTAGTTTAAAAGGATATCTATGGTTTTAAAAAAGAGAATGAAAATTGCAAGTTGGATAATCCTATAATTTTCCTTGAGATTGGTATTGAGCAGTTTAAAGAAAATTGTTGCCATGCCATGTAGAGAATATGTTTAAACGTTAAAGAAAAATGTTGTTTTCTCAAACGAAATTTGGTGGGTTTAGTTTCATCATGTTAGTTTGGAAATAATTAGCATGATAAACAATGAATATCCAAATGTTTTTGGGTAAATGATGGTAATGATTATTTTAAAATTAATGAATGTTATTTCATGTAACATAACAATAATCATCTCATTCTCGTTCATTGTCTTATTTTTCGCTCATTATATGCCCACCACCTTCCCAATAACATTTAATTCATCCCCCGTTCTATTATCTTGGATTTCATTTTAAGGAGAAAGGATTAAAAATGACTGGATGATGATTTTAGTTGGAAATTTTGATATGGAGACATTGTTTTTAGAAGAAAAGGGCTCTACATTTTGCTTGAACAATATTCATTTGTGGGTTCCCATCCATCCTACTATTTTTCATTCATTACAAAGCCCCCCATCTTTCCAATGACCCTATCATTCCCTATTCAATTGCAATTGATTATTGAATTCAATATGTGGTGAGTTGTATCAATGGATGGATTGCATATGCTTCTATTGTGAATGATAGAGCCAAAATTTTGATTTTATTTAGGTAGAGTATTAGTGAATGGATTGTTAAAAGTTTTTATATTTTGATTGGAATATTACTTGAGGATGAGTTTTTTTAGCAGGGGCAGCAATGGTGCAGGTGAAAACAGAGGTAGAGGAAATAATTAGCAAAGAGGCCATAGAAGGCCATGATTTTCAATACATTTTGACGTTGATCCGCAAGAATTAAATCAACTTTTCCAAGTCAAATTCTTCAATTTAGTTGGCCAAGAGATTCTGCAACCTAAACCTGAGAGGCCTCCTTTCCAGCCACATCAAAAATTCTCCAGTGTCCTCTTTCCCCCTCATGTTTCTATGCAACTAGAGAAAGTTGTCAATGATGGTTGGCACAAGATTGTCCATCAGCCTATTGTACATCATCATGGTTGGCCTATAGTATCATTACCATTTCCCCCACCTCCACCGCCATTAAACCCAATTTTCCAAGATGATCATGTTTCCTCACCAATCGAGTCCTCTCATTCAAGAAAGAGGTTAAAATATTCCATCCCCGAGCCAGAGTTAGATAAAGGAAAAGGGGTGTCCAATTCCTCCAATTCTTCCAAAGACTCCTCCAAATCAGTGTCCTCTCGTCTCCACCTCAAAGATAGTTGTTCCCATGTCATCAGTGAAATCCACCCACAAAGTTCCAATCAATTGAAGGTTGTTGCACAAGACAAATCATAAAAAGGATCAAAGGAAGGTAGTAGTGAAAAGAGACAAAACACCTCTCATATCAAATATGGGTTTTAATGCTTTTTAATGTTATTATTTTTTTTGGATAGATTTTATTGGTATGATGAAAGAATGTTTTGGACAATAAGTATACATTTTTGTTATAGCAAGATTTGCCTCACCCTATGAAATCTTGCACAAAAGGTCATTTTCCATTTCCCTATGCAGACTTGAAGTCCCTTTTTTGCAAATCCCAGAGATAAAAATACAATTTTTCCACATATAGGCACCTTTCCTACTATACAAGATGCGTATATGCAGGTTGCACCACTACAACCCGCGTACAATAGGAAATGTGCCCAAAATTGAAAAATAGTGTCGGGTTTCCATGTCACATCATGAGATCAATGATCCTTGGCCTTCCATATATTGGAAACATTCCGACTCGGCCCTTCAGTTCCATTTGAAAGCTATAAATGGGCCAAATATGAGCTATGTAAAAGAGGAGAAAGAGTTCAAATTTGAGAGCAAAGCCACTCTGGAGAAATTATTCACTTCACATTGAGTTTGCATCCCTTTGTCCTTTAAGTCTGAACACATTGTTTAGCCCCAAATATGTTCCCTTACTAATTGAGAACTTCATTGTCTTACTCATATGAGCTTGCCTTTGGTGGAGGATTGAAGTGGTGGAGGCCCAGCTGGAAGGAACTTAGTTTCTCAGTTCCGAACCGTGCTGACATGAAAGCCTATAACTCATTCACTGTTGTTGATTATATATTAATAGAAATACACTTTTCTTGTCCAATTAATATCTTGCAGACACATATGGATTTATCCACTCCCTTAGTCAGACACATATGGATTTATCCAAGGCTATTGAATCAACATATGTGTCTGACTAAGGGAGTGGAGAAATCCATTGTATAATTGGTAATATCATGAGACTTCGCTTACACCGGAGTTAAGAACAAGGTCATGTGAGGTCGGTTGAAGGGATATCCCCCCAATACCTTCTTAGCATCAGAGATGTTTTTGGGGATCTATTTGTATCTGGGCATCTTGCTAGTTCCCTTACCTCTATGAGAGGCGGTACTTTCAAGGTTTCAGGCTTGTCTAACCTAACCATATGGTGGACCTGACTTACAATTGTTCACCTACACATTGGTTATACCAAGGTTGATTAGTTTCTTTACTTAGGTACTAGATAGGTTACTTGCAGGGGTTATTCTGCAGGTACCCTACGTCAGATAAGGGTCGGACAACACACAACCTTTATGGAGGATTACCTCTCCGAGGGGATCTAACCGACTGGTTGTTAATCCCATGAGGGCCCTTATAACTGATTATGATACCTTTGATATTTAGAAGGGAGTCTCAGGCCCATCCTGGGCGAAGCCTACCTACTTTAGGGAAGGAGTCCCCTTTCAGCCACTTTATCCTGTTTTTGTGCATATTGGTTGTTTGATTATTTTTGGTGTGATATTTGATTATTAGTTGACCTTTGTATTTTATATTGAGTTCTTGTTATCATGGATAGTGCCATTTCTTTGGCTCCCTCATTTACCGCTACCTCCCCCATGACGTTCACTCATTTCATGGGGATGAATCTGTCCTCTTTTCATACTGGTATGCAGAATTATGATACTCATTCCATGCCTTAGGTCTCTAATCATTTCCCTCTTAATATGCCTATACTTTCATCGGAGGGAACGATGGCTCCACTTTATGTGTCTTCATTTGAGAGGAGTCTTATCCCTCAACCAACTCTCACTGTGGGAGATTGGAACCTCCCCCCTTATGGATCCAGTCCTAGTCATGTTTTTTTAGGAGCCAATACTCAAATGGGTGATTATCCTAGTTATTACACCCCATCCTTATATCCTTCATCCGCCATGCTAGTTCCTACAAACACTTTTCCTATGGTGGGTCCACATATATCCGGGGTCTTTCATACGAGGGGATTCAGTTTTACAATTTAGGCTACCCTCTTCATGAAACCCCTCCACATGGGGGAAACCTATATCCTCACTTGTATAATCATTATCATACTTTTTTCTCTTGGCAGACATTTTCTTCGGTGATGATTCTCATGCAAACCTCTATGGATCAATTAGGAGAGGGATACTACCTTTTCAGACAGGGACATGGTGTAAACTAGGACCCTTCCTGACCTACAATGTGTCAAAACCAATATTTCCTAGGACCTTGGTTTCAAATGCCACAAATCACAACCACCACTAGTCCAATGACTGCCATTCATACTGGAGTTCCAGCACCAACCACTACTAGTCATGTTGGAGATTGGTCGACGAAATCTGAAAGTCAAGTTGAAGACCTGCAACCAGTCACTACTAGTCATGCTGGGGGCATCACTCTAGTCACCACGAGTGATATCAATATAAACTCTCCAACCTTTGTACATCATGTGGGAGATGAACCTCCAGCCTATGCCAATCACGCTGAGAGCATGTCACCAACCATTGTAAATGATGTTGGGGGAATTCATATGATTGAGAAGCCTAAATGTGTTAAACATAAGCCCAAGTTCCTTTGCAGGACTTGCGGAGGAAATCACCTTACCCGTTTGTGTCCTACTACTGTCGGGATACCAGAAGCATGGTACTCACCTGGAGGCCATTCGGGTTCTAAGTCATCTATGGTTTTCCCTCACTTTGTTTCTTCTTTGGTTGATACAGCGGTCATTTCGATGCAATCTTCAACTAACACCCCTCTTCCTTTAGGGGTTGATGCGTATCTTGACTTTGTTGTCTCGCATCCTGTTCAATTAGTAGTCATGTCGATGCAATATTTGATCGACAACACTCTCATTGTTTTAGAGTGATGAGCCACCTGGAATTATTCTCACACCTCCTATTCAACCAATGATTGAAGAATTGGTCGTACCGGTGTGATTTCTGGTCAATCCAACCTTTCCCTTGGAAGGTGATATGTCCTTCACCCATTTCATTGTCATTTCTAGTACTGCACCTTCTAAACAAGATAGAATTTTACTCTCCCCAAGTACTCTCCCTTCAAGTCCTAGAGAAGTTCCCTTTGATTGGGATGGTCTTGTGGGGTATCCAATTCCTCCTCCTATGTCCTTAAGTAAGAGACATTATCTGATATATCATGGGGACGATAGCCTCCACTAGCACTTTATCATCCTCGACTTGGAGAGCCTTGGGATTTCCCAATCTTGTGTCGGCTATTCTTAAAATACTAACATTTCACAGAAGTCAAACATGGGAGCCTTGGCCTCCCCCGTGATATGACGCCTAAAAACTCCCAAGCGAGTCTGATTTAATCTCTTTTCTAACTCGTCTAAAAAGGAAAATATATTGTTGGGTGAATTTTTCCCTTTCACACTTGTTAAACTAGACTGGAAAGGTCGTGAGTCTTAGTTAAGCTCTTTTCTGCATCGTTTTCAAAAAGAGAAAATATTTCCGAGTGAACTTGTCTCTTTCACACTCATAAATTGGATTTGAAAGGATGTCTATTTGGTACAAGTTTATCCCTTTTTCAAACCAAGTAGACTAATATTATGAAAATCGACATTTTTTGGCGTTAAGTTGTGATTGCATCTCATGCCTTTTCTTGCAATATTGAGCCTATTGTCGGTTCTCACTTTACGTTATAAATTGTTTGCCTCAGTAGTTTTGCATTCTTAACCAAGAAGAGCCTCATTTATACCCTTTGCAACTTGACACCTTATACCCAATAGGGAACATTCCCCTGAGTTTCCATCTCCCGCATGCACCTCCTTGCATTGAGCATAGGTATGTTCCACTACTGGAACTATTTTTTCTTACTTGTGACACTCGTTTCCTCCTCTGTATCATAGCATTCATTTGAGTATGAAAAAAAAAATATGGGTGTGAATGCAGTATTATCTTATATTGGCAGTAGTCATGTCTCCTTTGAATAGAGAATTTTTTTTTTGAGTCCACTTGTCATCATAATTTTGGTTTAGCATGGCCTTAGGAAGCTGAGCTTGTTATAGAGAGTTGACTTCCTTGACTGGTTACTCTTCCAATCCCTATGAAGATTTTGATTGATGCCTTCTACATCAATCATTGAATCTATGCTTCCAGAGTCTTCCATATGTCTCATGCTCTTGTTCAAAGAATGTCTATCAACATGTGTCAGCCGTTCCTCAGAACCCTTCACTTTGAATGTCGACCATACCCTCATTTTGTCTCAGAATCACATGAAGATGTAGTCCTATTGCAAACTATGGTCCTACTCTCCTTAGTGGTAGGTAACCTTGAACCCAACAGTCGACATTTCATCATTGGTCGTTGACTGGGTGGTTTCCCTTGTGTTCGATGGTAAGACAGATATTCACACATTAGGATTCGTGCAGTGTCTTGGATGCCATCATTCTTATTGGTAGTTTCCTCACCTTTGTCAAAAGTTTTCCTCATTGGCTGCTATTCAAAGGGTCTTTTTCCTGTACCACTTGCACTTGGCACACACGAAATATGCACATGGTCGTTGGTTCGTGAATATGTTCTTTATCTGAATTCCTCCAAATCATCAAGCTCATTCTTTGTACCTCATGTTGAATGATAAGAGATACCTTAATGCTCTCCTTTCAATGGGTCTCCTTCCATTAACTTCAACTCATCTATTCTGGAAATGAGACCTAGAGTCCTATGAGTATCTAGAGGCTTGAAATCATTAGTGGCAGGTTCTCTCGCCATCGATAGTTGGAAATACATCAATGTCTCCTGATAGATGGATTATTCAAGTGTTTGATCCCAACTCCTTTATTCACACTTGTAAGAATGTACTCGATGCCTTGATACCTAATTTCATCATCGGTAGGTTGTCTCACATTTGTTAACGGTATACCTCAATGACCGGTATTGAAATGAAGTCTCATTGTGTTCAACCTCAACTCCTTTATTCAAACGATGTAGACTTGCACTTTTGTCGAATTGTGTAGAAGACTAGAATAAATCAGTTTGTAGCCACAACTTTCCTGAGCTGTTACTACCTTTTCATTGGACCAATACCTATGTGACTTTAGTGATCACGGGAGATCAGATTGTACCCCATTGTATACAGATATCTTCAGATTGATTTTGAGACTGATATTATTAGGCCTTGTTCGTGACCATGACAACCTTTGTAATTTAAACACATTTGCGTTTTCCTATCCATGGCCATGGAAAGTTGTTTGGTATATTTTCACATGGATCTGCAATGTAATTTAAATTGGCAGCCATGTATGCAAAGTCAGTACAAATTGTAATGAGCAACTAGCTCTTCCAGTTGGGTCCCCATTACTCCACTTCTGGGTTTTTATAATGTATTTCAGCCATCGCAGATACTCCTCTGACCTCACACATTAGGGGGCATCTGTTATAGAAATATTTTCCTAACCCCATGCAATATTGCATAGAAGGCCTTTTTCCATTTCCCTATGCAGACTTGAAGTCCCTTATTTGCAAATCCTAGAGCTAAAAATATAATTTTTCCACATATACGCACCTTGCCTAATATACAACATGTGTATATGCAGGTTGCACCACTACAACCAGTGTACATCAGGGAATGTGCCCAAAATTGAAAAATAGTGTTGGGTTTCCATGTCGCGTCATGAGATCAATGATCCTTGGCCTTCCATATATTGGAAACGTTCCGACTTGGCCCTTCAGTTCCATTTGAAGGATATAAATACGCCAAATCTGAGCTATGGAAAAGAGGAGAAAAAATTCAATTTGAGAGAAAAATTACTCTGGCAAAAATATTCACTTCACATTGAGTGTACATCCCTTTATCCTTTATGTTTGAACACATTGTTCATCCCCCAAGCTCTTCCCTTACTGATTGATAACTTCATTGTATTACTCATATGAGCTTTCCTTTGGTGGAGGATTGAAGTGGTGGAGGTCCAGCTGGAAGGAACTTATTTTCTTGGTTCTAAACCGTGCCAACATGGAATTCTGTAAATCATTCACTTCTTCTGATTATATATTAATAGAATTACTCTTTTCTCATCCAATTAATATATTGCAAATATTTGAGTTATTATTCCATGGGCATATTTGTTATGAATGTTGATGGATTATGCTATTCAATGTGTTAACATCATATATTATCACCATATGCTTGTGTTGCTTGGTCATTGAGGACTACTTGTAGGTATATTTCTTTGAGTCAAGTGCTCAACGATGGACTTCATCAAACATCTGGATGAGGTAGGACTCTTATCTTGTCTTGTTAGCATATTTGTTTATATAGCATACTTGAGACTAGATTTTATTTTTGCTGTCATTTCCATCTGTTGTGGTTTACCCCTAGAAATAGAGATATTTTCCTCATAACAATTTTGATAGAATGTTTTGGACAACATGGATATAATTCTATTTTTGGGAAATAGTCATGTTTTATTTTGATACTAAAATATTTGACTATTTATATAAGGACGGGAGTTACAAGGAGAATGTTTGAGTTAGTTTTTTGGGTATTATATTTCATATTTTGATGATCATTAAAGAAATGAAAAGTGGAGTGACAAGGGGTCCCACCTATTTATTTATTTTTTAAAGAGACCCTTATTTATGTATTATTATATATTTGTCTCAACTTATTAGTTAAGCTAACTAAGCTTAACAAAAGAAAGGTAGTTGAACTACCATAACTTATTGGGAAAGAATAAAAGATCAATCAAAGGAATAGACAAAGGGGAGAGAGAACAGAAGGGGATCTTTTGATATAAGGTCTTCTCTCTACTTGTGAGATAATTATTTTCTTCATTCATTCTAAGTTTACTAGAAATCTAAACCATGTTGATGATAGCAGAGTCTTATTGAAGGCAGTGGGATTCAAAACTGAATCATATATTTCAGTAGCTTGTTTCTAAAGGTGTATCATATATATTTGGAAGTCTATGTTTTCTTGTTTGTTTGTGGATTAGATTTCATGAATGATAAAGAATATTTTGCAGATTCAAGTGAGTTTTTTGTTATGGAAAGATGATATAGATCTTTAGCTCCAGTTTTCTTTTGTTTTCGAAGTCTTTTTGTATGGTTCCCATCAAAGACTTATAAATATGACTTTGGTCCCAACCCTCACAAGGTTTTGTAAAGAGAATTATGTTTTGTATCTCAGAATGAAGTTAATATAAAATTCAGATTCCTGATTTCAGTCTCACATGTGTATCTTGTGATATTTTTCATGTTTTGCTTTTATCGTTGTCTCTTATCCACGTACACACTTATGTATATTTTTTCTTTCTTTATTTTTCACAGTTACATATAATATATAAAATCAACCTTGGTTCATCGTACATATTACCTGTGGATCAAGTGATTGTTTTGAATTTAAGGCTATAAACTCCACTTAACATTCCCAACTATCTTACCTTAGCCTAGCAAGATCCGAAAATTTTTGAGTAAGGTTTTTTGTACCTTTTACAAAAAATTTATTTGGAGACCATACTGGGGATATCTTTCCATATCTCTCTGGTTGATTGTATCACTATTGTATTTTATTTTTCTATTTTGTTATATTACTCTTTGACTTATATTTCCATGACAATACCCATTGTGAGACAACCCCCATTGTGAGACAACCAAATATTGGAAACGGTCTTGATGACTACACCTGCATTTCCTTGACTTTATTCAATACTATTTTAGAAATTGCTAGTACTCATGTAGAACTTGAACACTCTTGGGAAGTAATTGAATGGGACATAACTATACATGAACATTGGAAATCCAGGAAAAGGAAACCCAGAAATCAACAATAGCCTTTTTCTCTTACATGTTTAATATTTTATTTCATGTCCTTTAATTCTTGTATTTCTTGAAGAAGAAGAGGATTGTCTGGTGAAGTCACCGCTATTTCTGAAATAGGGAGTAAAATTGTCTTACGAACACAAAAAAGTGCCCTTAGGAAAACCCTTTTTGATTATGCCAGTTTATATTCATCACCCATACCTATCACCTTCAACATGAAGTTTTTCGGTAGTGGCAGTGGCACCGAAGGTTCCTACTCCTCACAACCTTCTGCTTCATTCGTGATTGGTAGTATCTATAGTCATCAAGTCCCTATTCAATCCACTACCAATCTTGCTAAATTCATTAAGAAATATGGACTTTTGTAATTCGAAGAAGATGCTACAACCACCCCCTGGTATGTGTCTTATCCCTTGAATCTTGCACTAGCCACCCAACCATTACCGAAATTCAAGGATCATTTACCTAGGTTCTCAGGAAATGGCACTGTTACTACAAATGAACACCTAGTAGAATTTTCTAATGCTTTTCATAATATAGGGGCTAATGATAACGACACTTGCATGCATTTATTTGTCAATTCTCTCGAAGGGAAAGATGCAACATATTTTTTTTACCTCCCACCCAAAACCCTTTCAACTTGGGAAGAATTAGTTTATTGGTTCAAATCCACTTATGGACATCCTAAGAGTCCAACTGATCAGTTAAGGGAATACAACAATATTTCCAATAAGGATGGTGAAACCATTAAATATTTTAACCTCATTTCACCAAGCTATATAATCAAATCCATGAACTAATTTGTCCCCAAAATCAAGCTTCCTTCATTCATTATTATAATTCTTTACCTTCTCCTTATCATCATAGAATTGAAGAAAAGGCTATTGACAATCTCGGTTCCTCCCTTCAAGATTTCCTAGAATATGAAGATAAACTTGAAATAATGGGTCTTCCTAAGGGAGACTTGGTCAAGCAAACATATATGTCTGCAATTATACAACTCATGCAAGATATGAATAATAGGATGATATCCTACAAAACAAAAGGAATTTCTTCTTCCTCTTCCCCCAGGGCTTCTTCTTCCCTAGCACCTTTTAGAAATACTAATGAAATTACTTTTCATCCAACGACCATAATGACTCGCACTTGGTGTAACTTTTGAGAAGAAAATCATGATGAGAATACCTGTGAGGTTAAATGAAATGCTAGAGATAATATTTTTGGAAAAATACCTGAGACCACTATCTCTATTTTAGATTGGGTCGAACCATAGGATGTTATGGTAGTGAATACTAGGAATAAATCGTACATTTCCAAGAGAAAATTTGATCTTCCCCGCATTTCTTCTGCCCCAAGTTCATCTTCTCAAAGTGTTGATACACAAACTGTCAGAACCTCAAGCAATCAAGGAGTATTTTCTCGTCTTCCCTCTTCCAAGTAAAATATCCTTAACCATTTGGCTAATATCAAAGTTGATTCTACCCTTTTGAACATGGTTTTCGTCCTGGAACAACAAAAGCATCTTAAGGACTTTATGGAAGGTAATATTTCTACCATAGCCAATCTATTTGAAGAGTCAAAGGAAGAATATTCAACTGTAAATAAAATAGGTGTAAAGAACTTTAGGAACCCTGTAAAAAAACCTCCTTTCTATATCTCAGTAAAGATCATGGATAAAATAGCTCATTGTTTCCTAATTGATGGAGGGTCTGGTCCAAGTGTGATGTCTAAAATCATCATGGAATATCTTGTCTTATCTTGTACCAATGAAAATTCTAGAAGCATGCTCTTTTATAATAATATCTAGATATCAACTATAGGTGAAATCAACGATGTAACCTTAGTTTTGTGTACGCATATCGAGGTAAGGACAAATCTCAACATCCAAGTGATTTATATGCCGGTGAGTAACTACTAAATTATTTTTGGAAGGGACTGGAAATCCTTAACTAGTGGATACCTTTCGCTCGATGGTACACATTTATTCGTCCCTCGAAATGTAAAGAACAATATAGTTCTTGGGGAAGGAGGAATTTCACCCTATATAGAGAGCATTCCTCAACCCAATGTAAAGTATCTCGATGAAGACTTGGGGGTGTACTCTATAGTTTTTTATGAAGGTGACACCATACTTTAATCAACTAATTTTGATGATGGCATGTGGCACATGCATTTCGATGGCTCATGTTCAAACAAAGGTAATGGAGCTGACATCATTTTATATTCTCCTATAGGAAAAAATCACAATTGTCTTATAGGCTTGAATTTGCTTGTACAAACAATGTTTTTGAGTTTGAAGCCTTATTGTTGGGCATTGAAAATGCATATAATATTGGTTGTGGCCACCTTATAGTATTTGGTGATTATGAACTTGTTGTGAATCTTGTATGGAAAATTTATGTACCAAACAATAAGTTACTTAAACGTTATACCAAAGTTGTTTGGATGCTGATTTAAAATCTATTATCATTTAACATCACTCATGTTAAAAGGGAACTTAATTCAATGGTTGATAGATTAGTTGTTTTTGCAACTTCTCCTACTCGACAGTTGTTGGCCCTCGACCAAGTTTTGAGGAAACCTTGGTCAGACTTGACCCACTTTTGGACTTCGACACAATTGTCGAAGATGGAGTACCTAAGCAGAGCTGAGATTGCAGATCTCACCGATTTTGTGGGCTATGTGGACCCAGTAAGGGGTCCTCTAGGGTTTTTGTAATGGGATTATGGGATGTCAGCCCATGGGGTTTACCCATGACTATGCCTTATTGTAAGGGATTGAAAAAGTATAAATAAGTAAGAATGTATTGTAGAAGGGAAGTGGTAAGTAGCTAAGTGATAGTAGTTTTGAGTTGCTTTGTGCAACAAGATGTATATGTGTTAAGGCTTTGTGCTCAATAGAGAGTTGGTTGGGTGCCTTGACCTAGTTTTGGAAGGAGGATCTAGTTCTCAGTGCACAGATCTCCTTTCTAGTGCAAAGCTTGTCTCTGTGGCTTAGTGCACGGGAGAAAATGAATGTAAGAGATTGACGAATAATAAAGAAGGTGAAGAAGTTGGTGGGTGTAGACCCACACTGGGGTGAACCACGTATATCTTGTGTCTTTGGTTTACTTTGTGCAATGTTATATATGTTATGCTTTGCTTAGTGCTTAGATTAGATATGTAATGAATATGTATGTGTTTCTTAAATGCATTTCTTATGTTAGAATGCTAGATCTTATTCAGAGTGCAAAGTGCTAAGTGTTTGAAGTACAGAATCTTTGTTGTTACTGCACTGATCTATCTTAGATATATTATGTGATGTTAATAATGCTAATGAAATAATTCATGTCATATTCTAAGTGTTAATAGACAATTGTGTGAAGTGTTATCATCACAGATCTGTGTCCCAGCCTGGTTACAGACACCTACGTCCTGTAAACTCCCTTGCTTCTACCTTGGGTGAGACCTCGCTTGCTTTGCAGGTGTTGCCGAAAGGGCCGGTAGTCGGGGTTTTTTTGGTGAGTTGTTAAGTGTTGAATCCTAGGTCTACCCCTGTGCCAACAAATGGTTTTGTTGCCGGGACCTGAAACTATGATTGCTGGGAACTGAAGTAAAGAAAAGAGAAGCTATGTGCATAGATCAGTTGTTGAAGTGCGTAGTACTCTACTTGACTTGTGAAGCTTTGTGCTAAGAAAGAAATCTGATCTGAAGAAAAGAGGTAATATCCTAAAAGAGGTAAGCTTTGTGCTTTGACAAGAGAAAGATAAGTGATTTTTTTTGTTTCGGAAGCATGAATTTAAGTATGTTTAATAGGTTTTTTCCTAGCCTAAAGGATAGGGCACAGTTGAAAGAAAGATTTGATCTGATTAAATTTAATGAAAACAAGGAAAGATATGTTATTCTTATGCATAGAAAGATTTTTTGGACTAATAAGTGGAGGCAGGAACCTAGGAAACGTTTTTACAGATTGCAGGTCCAACACTATGATCCTAGTGCACAGTACAGAAGAGGTTGGGGAAGATATATGAGAAAAAGAGGATTGAATTTGTGTTATAAATGCAGAAGACCGGGACATCTTGCTAGAACAAGTCCTATTTTTCTTTGTTGTAAGATTGTCTATCATGAGGTTGAGGATTGTCCAAGGATGATTGCTAAAGTCAAAAGGATGAACATAAGGCAAGAAAACTATGAATAAAGTCAAGATACTGAGGGCATGTTAGGAAGTCATAAATAAAAATAATCAGAGGAAGTTCATACTACATTAATACAGTTGAAAGAAATGATGGATGTTCATAAAGATTTCAGTTTACCAGACATCCTGAAAGTAAAAAAACGCATAAGTGCAAGAATAGAAGACTTCGACATAGACTGTGTCTTGGATGAGGAAACACAAGTGAATATTATGACAGAAGACACTTGGGAAATTTTGGGAAATCCTATTATAGTACCTTCATTGGGAAGGATAGGCTTTTTTAAGGGTAAGATGACTACTTTATGTGGAAGAGTTACTAATGTACCTATTATTGTTCATGGAACATCAACTAAAGAAGAAATTGAAGTCATTAAGTTTGTTGGGGACAACGCCCCTTTCCCACTTTTGCTAGGTAAGACTTGTATTGAGAATGATCATATTATAAGGAAATCAAAGGAAGAAGATGTAGAAAAGAAAAAACAAGAACTAAGGGATTTCATAGCTACAAAAATAGATCGACTAATAGAAGAAAAAGAGGATAATTCAAAGTTGTTATCACCAGAAGTCACCTATGGATTGTTGCTGAGGTAAGCTCGATACCCATCAGTATTTTATGTCACAGGTTGGTTATAAAAAGGTCAAATGGGCGCAATATCAAGAAAATATCATCTTAACTCAGAAGACTGGACTGATATGCACAAGAAGATGAGTTCTAGTTTAAATTTAGTTAATAAGTTGTAGTAAGGGTGAGTAGGAGGAAGAATTCATCGAAGAATGTAGATATTTGTCATGGACATCAAGCTTTCCAGTAGCATAAGGAAGAAAAAATTAAACACAAGGTCATCTTGAATTCAAATTTCAAAGGAACTGAAAGAAATTATAATAGCACTATAATAAAACTTTCATCATAATGCAGTCATAATAATTCAAGTGAATCAGTCAACCATGAAATTTTTCAGTAATGGAGGAAAATGAGAGGGAGCAAGAAAACCGACTGTCATTAAACAAGAAATATCAGGTTACAAAGCATAACCTGAGTGTTCATTAAAACTTTACAATATGGGAGCTTTTCTCTACCATCGACCATAACAAAATATCAAAACTGAGTATTTATAATCAGAGAACTGCCACCACCAGGAGTGTGACTTGGCTACTATAATCAAAGCTTCACGTCTGCACCTTCTTCTATCAAGATGCACTTGCACTCTTCTGTCAGACGCAAGGTCATATGAGTATGGGATTCACAAGAAAATCCATGACAGGGAACTTTCGGCTGACAATCTACCCTCCATGGCCATATTTTCCATGCTTTCAATTTATGTGATGAAATGAGGTTTCAACCACCTTCCCCATTTTCATTACCTACTTTCATCAAGATCAAGGTGAGACCTGACACCCATGAATGTTCCAGATGAGCTCACGACTCCTTCGAGTCAAATCTGGCGCCTCGAGGTCACTCAGATCTTCCTCTGTGACCAAGTCGGGCGCTCTGATCCTTTGTGTAGCTATTTTCCTTGCCTCGCGCGACCTCGGCCAATGAATTCGTTCTTATCCCATATGAAATTTTGGGATTTCGTGTTTCAGGATTTTTCACTCCCCCTGATTTCAAATATCCCGACGCTAAAAATCGTGAAAATGCTCGTCTGGATCAACGGTTGGATTTTCTTTGAATCTGGCGGCCACGATCATCTCCCTGAATGACCTTAGCCACCCTCTTCTTAAAAGGGCTCTTATTTTTCCTTGGGTCCCACTTTCTATATGACCCTAGGCTGTGATCGTGGGCCTAACTCTCAATCATGTCGTGATTTCATGTTTCTTGAGTTCACATCATGCTCCATGTTGAAATATCCAAGACACGAAATCACGATAGCTCGGATTGAGTGACGCACGTCTCCTTGCATCGGATGACCTAGATCATATCGACATTTTAGGACCTCATACCATTGGCACTTATCATGTCAACCTTCCCGAAAAGTCTTTTTCTTCATTTTGAATCTTGCGCCATGTGTCCTTCTAAAATGGATGACCCAGATCATATCATGACTTCGCGTTTTGCGAGTCCTCAAGACTTCGCCCTTTAACTTCCCCATTCTGCAAGTCAGCGAAATGTTGATCCTGTGCCATGAATCCCTCAGAATCAAAGGCTAGGATGGCCTTGTGATTTCGGACCTCTAGTTTATACTATACTTCATGCAACTATATGGTCTCGATCACCCGATGGCCATCGATCTAATCTGCACAGAGGATCCCTTTTTTTGAAAGTTGATCATGCCCACTTGCTTGATTTGATTTTATATATCAGACTGCTTCAAGTGTTGCGCTTGTTTCTCACGAATGTCGCCTGTGTAGATTACTTGAATGAGTAACTGAGGGCTCGGGATGATAAAAGGACCAATGACATAGGTAAGGAGAGAAGTGATCATCGTTAGGAAAAACATAAGGGCTTAGGATCGATATTTCTCAGGTGCTCCAACAAGGAAAATAGGTCGATCAACCAGATGAAGGAAGACAGAAGGAAAACTACAAGCCAGGAGGTAAAACTTACAATCGAGTCTACAACAAAGGGGGAGAGATAGGAAAAAATACAGACTTAGGTAGAAACCACAAACCCTTAAGGTATTGACAAGTTTATGTGATAACATTAGGCTCCATGGGGGATGGCATGCTCCCTACGAGCTGCCAAGAACACGCAGCTCCAATGCCTTCTTATTTGGGTTACGGAGTCTCCTACTACAAACAAAATAAACATAAAACAGGAACAATATTTACAATGGTAGGAAGTCGACTGCGACTTTAAATAAATAAAAAAATTCAGGAAGTGCCCATTTACAGGGCCACTAAAAACTGTGTTACCCTCCAAATTTTGCAACCTGTAAGTATTATTTGAAAGTGTCTCAGAAATTTTGAAGGGTCCAATCCAAAGGGCTTCAAATTTACCATGCTTTCCCTTGTCGTGTATGGGTGCATCCCATTTTAGTACTAGATCTCCTAGCTGGAAATATTTTTCTCTGCTCTTCTTTTCAAATGACTGCTTGATCCTCTCTTGCTGGTCATGTGGCCTGTCCATCACTTGCTCTCTAGTCTGCTTCAATTCTACCAGCTGATGTATCCTTTTGATCATGTCATCGAGCTCTCATTTCCAGTCCTGAAAGAATTTCTCCATAGGAAGGGCAAGCTGAGGAGGAAAGACTGCTTCAGTTCCATATACAAGTTGGAAAGGAGAGATTCCCATGGACCTCTTTGTTGTCACTCTATCAACCCACAGAGAAAATTTGAGCTTTAAATCCCATGATTTCTTGTTTTCCTCCAATAGTCTTTTGATGATATTTGTCAGGATCTTGTTGGAGGTTTCTGCTAATCCATTGCCTTGCGGATAGTAAGAGGTGGAATGGATTAATGAAATTTCAAACTGCTCACAAAACTTGATTAATGGTTCAACCCTGAAGGAAGCAACATTATTAGTAACAATTTTGTTCGGGAAACAAAACCTTGCTCTAATATCTTCGAGAAAACCAATGATCACTTTGTGAGAAGCACTCCTAGTGGGGATAGATTCTATCCACTTGGTAAAATAATCTGTTGTAATTAAAATCCACCTATGTTGACCACTTGAAGGAGGATGAATTTCCCCAATAAAGTCTAGTCCCCATTGTTGAAAGGGTCCTGAAGCTAGTACAGGCTTCAATGGAAAAGACTTGAGCTACTGCTTCCTAGAGAATTTATGACATTTAATACAAGCCCTAATTTTCACACAGACATCAGTGAATAGAGTAGGCCAATAGTACCCAGACCTGAGAATTTTGTAGGCTGTAGTTTTCCAGAAATGATGTCCCCCACATAGGCTTTCATGGAACTCAAATATAATCCTTTGGGCCTCTTGTGGGTCTAGACATCTCAGGAGCACTCCTAGAGGGTCTTTCCAATACAAGACCTGGTCAATAATGAAATACCTAATTTCTTTGAGACTTAAATATCTTGCCTTGATTTTTCCCATACCATATGGAGGTTGTAACTCCTACAAAAAAAAATTAATATTTGTGTACCAGGTGCATCCTGCTAATGGAGGGTTGTCCTGAGGGCCTTTATCGGCCACTTTAGCCTTTTGATTTTTTGAGCAAGCGTTTACGGAGTTAACCCCAAAATATTTACAATTATATTCAACCAACAACTTGGCTAAACCTTGGCCTTTAATTAATTTGGTGGGTTTTATTTCCAGGTCAAATTCAAGGATTTTGGTAATCCACTTGCTCCTTCTTCCATCTATGTCGGGATAAATGAGAATGTCCTTCACGGAGGCTGAAGGAACATATGAAATGATATTCGAATGAAAAACATAGACTCCTAAATATTTGAGATCTTTCACCAAGGCATAGGCCTTCTTCTCCATGATGTCATATCTGATATCTGCATCTCTTAATGCTCTACTAAAAAATGAAATAGGTTGTTCTAGCCCTACATCATTCTTCTATAGTAAAATAGTTGCCACTGTGTCAAAAGAAGCAAAAGAGAAAATCAAAAAATCCTTGGAGTAATCATGACTCATAAGCACAGGTGCTTCAGTAAGTTCCTGCTTGATTTGGTTAAGGGATTCTCTGGGCTCAGCAGTCCATTTTACTTCATTCCCTTTCCTGAGCATAGCGGTGATATGTTTCAATAATTCAACAAAATTTGAAACAAACATTCTCAGAAAATTATTTTTTTCCAAGAAAGAATGAACCTCCTTCTTGGACATGGGAAGTGACAAGGCTTGAATAGCTTCCACCCTGCTTTGATTGATCCTGATTCCCTTGGTTGATACAATGTGTCCCAATGATTTTCCTTCCTACATAGCAAATAAAGACTTCTTGGGATTTAGGAAGAGACCAAACCTTCTGCATTTCGAGAAGACCTTTCTCAGATGTTGTCAATGTTCTTTATCAGATTTGGAGAAGATTGTTATGTCATCTAGATATATGACCACAAATTTATCTCTTTCTCCAATGAATGCGATGTCCATGGCTCGTTGGAAGGTTTCTCCTGCGTTCATCAATCCAAAGGGAATTTTGGCATACATGAATGTGCCCCAAGGAGTGGTTAAGGCTATCTTTTCTCTATCTTCAGGAAGGACAAATATCTAGTTGTAGCCAGAAAATCCATCAATCATGGAGATCCTAGATGCACCTGTCACTCTTTGCAACATGTGTTCCATCTTTGGAAAAGGGTAATTGTCCTTCTTTGAGCTTCTGTCTAGATTTATGAAATCGACACAGAGTCTGATCTCTCCACTCTTTTTCTTCACTGGGACCATGTTGGTCACCCATTCATAATATCTCAAAGGGACAATGATTTGGGCATCCAACAGCTTCTTTACCTCTTTCTCCATGATGGGAAATAACATAGGATTTATCTGTCTTAACTTCTTCCTAAATGGTTTGGCCTCCTCTTTCAATGGGATATTATGCTCGATGACGTTGGTGTCATATGTTCTGAGGTCTTCATAGGTACAAGAAAACACATCAGAAAATTCTTTTAATAACTCAACATACTCAACCCGCTGCTCTCTTGACAAGCTACTTGACAGCTTGATGAATTTCAGATCCTTCTTTGTGCCAATATTGCACTCAGCCACATCAACATAATCATTTGAGACTCTACCCTTTACTGCCACATCGTTCCCATAGAACAATCTTTCTAAAGGAACTAGTCCCTTTGGAATGTGGTTGCTAGGTAGCTGAACAATATGGTGGTTATCAATTTTATTTAGAAACACATCAACATGAGGGTCACCTTCGGGATCATGATCCTGATCAATGTGTAATGCAGAGAACTCATCAAACGACTTAAGAAATCTTCTAATTTAAAGATCATCCTCAAGCACCTTCCAATGCTTTATATTACCAGGGACAAAGGGCCTTTACTGCCACATCATTCCCATAGAACAATCTTTCTAAAGGAACTAGTCTCTTTGGAATGTGGTTGCTAGGTAGCTGAACAATATGGTGGTTAGCAATTTTATTTAGAAACACATCAATGTGAGGGTCACCTTCAGGATCATGATCCTGATCAATGTGTAATGCAGAGAACTCATCAAACAACTTAAGAAATCTTCTAATTTAAAGATCATCCTCGAGAACCTTCCAATGCTTGATATTACCAGGGACAAAGGGCCTATATCTAGTCTCCACATCATAATTGAGCTTAGGTGGTAGTGGGACCTTGAACTGGCTCGTTGAGACGACCAAAGAATCAACCATAGTATTTTCCTCTCTTGGAATAAATGAAATGTTGAAGGCTAAGAAGACATTGTCAATTAAGTCCCACACCTCATTCATGTAAGTCCTTAGACTAGGGTTCTTGGCTTGATAAATATTTTTAACCTGATGAACAATTATTTCAACATCTCCAAATACTACTAGATCTTCAATTACCATGTCTTTTGCAGCCCTCAACCCCAAAAAAAGAGCCTCATACTCTGCCACATTATTGGTAGCTTCAAATTCTAGTTTATAGGACAAAGGTATGGCTTCTTGACAAGGTGACACAAAAAATACTCTGTCACCAACACTTTCCCTAGAAAAGGCTCTGTCAAAGTACATCTTCCACACAGAAGTAGTTGGAGGAGGTATTTCACGAAAATAAATGGGTTTCTTTCTAAATTCAAGAGAAGCTTCAGGAGTATCTGTGAGATGTAAAAAACTAGAACCCAAATCAATGTCGAGTGCAAAGATAGGATGATTGGTGGGTTCTGCTTCATCACTAATAATGTAGGCCAACTGAGCTTCCCTATACAGCCTCCTATGCTCCCCTGCGAACACTAGAATGGTAGCATATGTGAGGTCCATCCGCAAGGCTCCCCCAAGTATTTTTATCCAATACCTTGAAAAGAGCATGCCAAACTTGGGGGGAACATCAGCCACCACGATATCCATGACCACGCTCTTCATGGGCAGCTGAAACAAGGTCACGACCAGATCTTTGATGAGCCCAAGACATTGCACTATCCGTGAATCAAAAGAATACAAATCATGATAAGCCTTTGTGATTTCTAACCCTATTTATTCCATGATGGTTTTGGCCACAAGATTATGAGATGCCCCTGAATCCATCAAACAATTATGCAGCACCTTATCATGTATGTTTAGTGATGTATAGAAGGGAGGGGATGAATCATCTCTATCTTCTACCATAGGACCTAAAATGACTGTTGGCTTTTCATCTTGAAGATTTACTGAGTCTATGGAATGGAAAGATGGCTCCGACTGCAACAGCTTAGAGAGGGAATTTTTTAAATCTTCATGCTTGAATAGCTCTGAAAGGTTTACAGGAATTCTGATCTTTTGAATTTCATTCTCAAAGCTGAAAGAAGAAAGCGGCTTCAAAACCTCTCTCACTTATGGGACAGGATCTTTGGGTATCAGTGAGGGGTTCTGAGCTTTCTTTTCTTTGTTGTTGTTTTCTACGTCTTTAGAAGGCTTCTTTGCTCTGGAAGGTTGATCAAGGACATCAGAGTTCCCTTCTTTCTTCTTAGACCTAAGATTGTATTTATTGGGATTACTATTGGATTTCTCACCCTTACGTAGCTCATTTATTTCACTTTTCATGAGGGATTCCTCATATGCAAATTGAGTCAAATGGGGAAACAGGGAAGTGTCTCCAAGACAATGGATTTCAGGATCAAGCTCTTCTTCCCCCCTCTCTTCATCAACAACTAGGTTATTTTGGAGAGGTGTTTAGATTTTTTGATCATCTCTCGATCTTTTTTTGGGCTCTCTCGGGAGTATTTGACCAGAATTGTTTGGTCTTCTGAAGCTGGCTTTGTTATCAACATTTTGAGGATTTTTGTATGTCTGATTCCCCTCTACTTCCAATCCTTCCATTATAGTTGAAAGTGATTTTAGAAACTTGGTTACTTCATCCATTTGAGGGGGGAAGGCAGAGGAACCTGAGGTGGAGGCTTCAAATATTCCCCTTGGTATGTCCCTATAAGCCTTATTCCCGAGTTGGTTTACT
>ML858544.1:0-10481 GCA_009831015.1 Picea engelmannii
TTTGCCTCTCTCTCCTCCTTTTGCAGACCCAATCATAAGGTTTTTACTTTCGGCTTATATTTTTCTTCTTTTGTCTGCCTGAGAGGTGTCGGCCCTAAGCCTTTCTATTTTCTATGAGGTCGATCACTTCTCTCTCCTTGTCTCTATCACTAATCCTTTTTCATTCCCTATCCCTCATCCAGTCATCCAAGTATTTTTTTATAGAGGCTGCAGCCATAAGCACAAGCGCAACACTTAGAGAAGTATGATACAGGCTCAAATCAAGCGAGTGAGCAAGATCATCTTTCAACGGAGGAGATCCACCAAGAAGATCGGATCGATGACCATCGGGAGATTGGGATCATAGAGTTACATGAAGTATAGCATCAGACAGAGTTCTAAAAATGGTGAGGCCAATCCTAGTTGTTGATCCTAGGAAGGACACGTTGCATAAGACTAGCATTTCACTAACCTGTAGAATGGAGAAGTCAAAGGGAAGAGTCATGAGGACTCGTGAAACACGAGGTCACAAAATGATATGTGCAGCCTATTTTAGAAGGACACGTGGTGTAGGATCTATGGAGAAAGTCGTTTTTGGAAGGCTGAGGTGAGAAGTGTCAATGGTCTGAGGTTGCGAAATGTCGAAATGATCTGGGTCGTCTGATGCAAAGATATGCGTGTCACTCGATTTGATCGATCGTGATTCCGTGCCTCGAATATTTGAGCATGGAGAACAATGTGAGTTCTTGAAACGTGAAATCGTGATGTGCCTAGGAGTTGGGCCCACGATCACAACCTGCGGTCATATGGAAGCAGGGCTATAAAAAAAGGGAAAGATCCTGTTGAGCAATGATCGGTTGAGATTGTTTAAGGAAATTATAGTGGTCGTCAAATCCAAATTAAATCCAACCATTGATCTAGATGGGTCATTTCACAGGATCGAGCATCGGAATATTTGAAATCAAGGGGAGTGAAGACTCCCAAAATGCGAGATCCCGAAATTTCATATGGGATATGCATAAGGTCATGGCCCGAAGTCACGTGGAGCAATGGTTAGGAGCTATGCCAATGGACAAAATCATCTATCTTAGTCTCAGCAGAATACCTGCGTGGCTTCAAGATGACGAGGTCAATTGGAAGGAGTTGTGGGCATCGCCTGAAACAATAATGGGTATCAGGCCTCGCCCTGATCCCGATAAAAGTAGTTAACGAAAATGGAGAAGTTGTTTGAAAACTCATTTCACCCCATAAATGGAAAACATGGAAAATATGGTCGTGGAGGCAGACTGTCAGCCCAAATTTCCCCTGTCAACAAATTCTCTTGCAAAGCCCATATTGATCTGAGATTGCACTTGACGGAAGAATGCAAGTGCATACTGATAGAAGAAGATGTAGATGAAAAGTTTTGAATGTAATATCCAAGTCACATCTCTCATGGTGGTGAATGGTTCTGGGTATAAATACTGAGTTTTGATATTTTTTTGAGGTCAATGGTTGAGCTAAGCTCTTGTATTGTAAAGTTTTAATCAAGCCTCTGGTTCTCTGATTATGTGTTGCCATTTGAGACTTCTTGTTTAATGACAGTGAGGTTTCTTATCATCTCTTTTGCTTATGATATTGAATACTCAATCATAGGTTATCCATTTGAGTTTCCATGACTGCATTGTAATGTATGTTTGATTGAAATATTGTTATGATGTTTTTCAGTTTCCTGAAGTTTTGGGTTCAAGAAGATCTTGTATTTGAAGCTTTTCCTCCTTGGGTTGTTGGAAGACCCGATGTCCATAGCAGACCTATACATTTCCTCACCCTTTCCTCCCCATACTCACCCTTTACTACAACTTACTAACTGAAGTTAAAATAAGACCTCACTTGCTTGCACATACCAGTTCAGATTTATGAGTTAAAGCGATATTTTCTTGAGCCTATGCCCATTTGAGCCCCCTTAATTTACTCATTGTGACATAAAACCTGATGTTTACTGGGATTACCTTCGACACAATACAGAGGTGACTTCTTGTGCTAAAATTTCTTGGCTCCATAGGGGATGTCATGCTCCCTACGAGATGCCAAGAACAAGTAGTTCCAATGCCTTAAATTTGGGTTAAGGAGTCTCCTATTAAAAAAAAAAAAAACTTAAAACAAGAACGATATTTACAATGGTAGGAATTCAACTGCGTCTTTAAACAAAAAACTTTTTTAGGAAGTGCCCATTTACAAGGCCACTATAAACTGTGTTACCCTCCAAATTATGCAACCTATAAGTATTATTTGAAAGTATCTCAGAAATTTTGAAGGGTCCAATCCAAAGGGATTCAAATTTACCATGCTTTCCCTTGTCCTATTTGGGTGCATCCCATTTGAGTACTAGATATCCCAGTTGGAAATATTTTTATCTGCTCTTCTTGTCAAATGACTGCTTGATCTTATGATGATGGTCATGTGCCCTATCCAACATATTTTCTCTGGTTTACTGCATTTCTGTCAGTTGTAATATTCTTCTAACCATGTCATCCAGTTCTCCTTAGTAGTCTTTGAATAATTTTTCCACCACCAAGGTGAGTTGAGAAGGAAAGATGGCCTCAACTCCATACACAATCTTAAAAGGAGAGGCACCAAGAGACCTCTTTGTTGTCACTCTATCGGCCCACAGAGAAAACTTGAGCTTCCAATCCCATGCTTTCTTGTTGTCTTCTAGCATTATTTTGATGATCTCTATCAGGATTTTGTTAGAGGAATCTGCTAACCCATTGCCTTGAGGATAGTAGGGGGTAGATTGAATAAATGCGCTTCTGAACTGCTCACAAAACATAATCAATGGTTCATCCTTGAAGGATGAAACATTGTCAGTGATGATTTTGTTCGAACAATGAAACCTTCCCATAATATCTTCAAGAAAACCAATAACCACCTTATGAGAAGCACTCCTTATGGGGATAATGTTAGAATATAATGGATGTGCTAGTTTTACCATCGACAATATCACTATTTCCACCCAACCATAGGCCGAATCCACCCTCCGAGCACATTAACCTTGACAAAGAATCACTCCGGAAGCAAACCCGAGCCTAGATAGCCAAACAAGGGGTAGCGCACCTTTCCCCAAGGATAGCAAACAAAATAAGAGATGATTAGGTAGTCCAAACCATAACCAAGAGATAGTCCAAGCCAAAACCAAAATCGGCTAGCTACAGTAGCTACAACGGAAGCTCTCCTTCAAAATTGTGCACAAACTGGGCCACTGTAGTGCGGACAAGTGTTGCTCTACAATTCTAAGAATGCCCTGCCAGAATGAAGACCGGCCTCCTGTATTTATACTAATTCTGGCTAACTGCTTGGGCCAACTTCTCATTTTGGGTATCTATTTACTTAGTATATAATATTTCTTTTGGACAACTTTTTCTCTTGTAGGCTAATAACATAATACCAATTATCCTCTTGAGTCGACTTGTGTTCTAGGTTTATTAGAAAACTCATTAGGGTTTCTTCTTGCTTCCCAAAATATTTTATTCTTGTCAAGTTTACACATGGAGGTAAATACCTCCCGCAGCTACCATAATATTAAGACTCCCTCCTAGGTAGGGAGTTATTATAGGTAATGGTCTTGAGAAAAAACATACCATTCACCCGGTAACATCAAGATAGTTGTATAGACTATCTCATGACTAGATCATGAGCACCATCATCACCATCAGTGTCATCAATTGCATCATCTCTCAAAACCATACTCCATCTGATTAATTAGACATGATGTTTGATAAGTCACTCACACCATAGAGTGACACAAGAGCCATTCTAGTAATCTGGACATATATCCTAGAAGAATAAATGTCCTGAACCATTTTTCATTTGGGAAATCTCTGTTCATTGATCATCCATCTAGCTGATAATCATTTTCAACACTGCTGATAGTCTTGAAGGTAATCAAAACAATATCATTCAATAGAACACAATTGTGTCTATCCATAGTAGTACACAACTATGATCCATTGGTACACTACCACACCAAGTAGCACACAAGTACTTGATTAGTGACGTATAGTCACAAACAGTAGAACACATCCACCACATCTACTATCTAGAGACATACAATGTTGATAACAATCATCTGATATCAACCTGCACAGAAACAATGTTATGATATAAACAAAATCATCTAGGCCATTCTTCCACTCGCATCTGTGAGATCTTGGAAGATCATATACCCTCAAAAGGTCAAACATCAATGATGAGCTATCTAGACTATTCTTATCAAGAAAGGAAGAGTAGTTGTCCTGATTTCTGAGCCTGGACCATTCCCCACCCTGGGCCATTCCTTCGGCACTAAACAAAGTGCAACTTGGAAAGAATGAATCTACCCTAAGGAATGTGTGTCCCTCATTGTTGAACCTGGACCATTCCCCACCCTAGGCCATTCCTCCGGCACTAAACAAAGTGCAGTGTCGAGAGAATGAATCTACCCTAAGGAATGTTTGTCTGGACCATTTCCAAAGGAAATGACTGTCCTGCACCAATCTCCAAAATGGATCATTCTCCATGTTAACCACAATGGGAAATCGTTGTTCAGTGAGGCGGGCTAGTCTTCTTCACTAAACCTCAAGAAGAGAGACTTCCCTAGACCATTCCCCATGTTAACCACAATGGGAAATCATTGTCTATGGTACATCAGAAATCCATAGAACCATTTTCATTATGAAAATGATTGTTCGATCTGGACCATTTTCTGAACTGGAAAATGTTTGTCCATCAGAAGTCTCAAACCACTTTCTGAACTAGAAAGGAACCGTTCATCCTGGACCATTTTTCGAACTGAAAAATGATTGTCCATAAATCAATAACACATCAATTCTGCCTCCAAAATTGGGAGTCATCTCTTCCTTTTTCAATAAGGAAGTTGTCTCCATGAGATCCAACTTGAGTACGAAAACTCTTTCATCTTGGACATAAACTTTACCAAAATGTCTGCTTATCTGCTCATCTTTGAAGATATGTTATTGGAGAACCACTTTCTCCTTTCTGGACTTTATCATGAATAATGTACTTTGGTCTAGAACACTAGTTTTCTTTGAAGGCTTCATATAGCTCTGATCAATAAAGTATATCATTGTTGGATTACTCTTTGGTTCCTGCTATCTCACAACATCGTGGCAAGAGTCAAACTGGAACATATCAAGTGGCACTTCTTCTGTCATCATAAGATATTTTCCATGGATTAGCAAACCATCATCATGGGTCTCTGAATAACCATTCTTATACAGTATATTTTTTATAGGAAGTCTTCACCATGCTTCTGCTATGCGTTGGAGGTTCTTCACCAATTTGTCTTCTTCCATCTGCATACAAGGGTCTTTTTCTGGTATACCTCAAATCTTTGAGGTTGCTATTCATACGCTATTAGTTCAATTTCTCTGGAGAGTAGTCTTTGCATTCATCTGATGTAGAACTCCAACCCATGGATATTGCGGATGATGTAATGACTCATGTAGAGGTATGGATGGTTTACTAGAACAAGTAATCATCATAGTCTTCTCCCTCCATTTGGGAGAACCTCTAGTTCTGGATTTTTCAATGCTTGTATTCATATAGAATGTTCTTCATCACAACTTTCAGTTCCTTTTCTTGATTACTTTTAGTGAATTCATATCAGGCTAGGAGTCCTCTGATTCTCGATACAATGACCGGTTGTTCTAGTTTCTCTTTCTTTATTGGAATCTTCATGTTCTTCCTCATGTTTTTCTTTAGCTCTTGGGTCCATGAAGTTTATAGATTCCATGCCCTAAAGATTCCACTTCTTTCTTTCATCATAGGATCACGGATGTGTATGGACAACTAGGGATACTTTAAGGCTTCTCTTCGAAGAAGACTTCTTCTAAGGTTGAACTGAACACGTACTTTTTTTCATGGCTGCTACCATGGATATATACTTCATCATCTTCAATGGAGCATAGGATTAGATCCCTCCTAATTCTTGCTTCATGTATGAATGGATGCTCTTCTTTATATAATGATATCCCTCCATCTAATAGAGTCCATGCTTCCATCTGTGTTGAAACAAATCTTAAAATTTTTATCCTTAAGGCCTAGATTTTTATTTTTTGTGTCTTTTGGGTTTCAACTTTCATAAAATAAGAATTTCGTCATTTCTAAATTCACGATACCTTTTTATCAATTGTTTTTTAGATAATGAACGGGAAAAAGTTTACAAAAAATATAAATTTTCCGACACTCTTTTGAAAAATTATTTTAAACGGGTTGAAATTTTAAAATTTACGACTTTTAAATTAAACTTTAAAGAATTTTTGAGATTCGAGGTTTCCTGCAAACAAATTTTTGTTGCAAATCAAATCACGAAACCCCGATCCCCGATTTCTCGAAACATTGGAATCTTAATTTAAAAACAAATTAATTTAGTCTCTTCTAAGAAAGGTTAAAGGTGAAAATAATTATGTCGCGATTTCAGGATTCGCGGTTCTGTGAGAGCACATCTCCTGTCATTGTGTTTCCCGAAATCCCAATTTCTGAAATCCCGATCCATAAGTCACGTTAAATTAAACTATTTATGTTTTGGCCTTAATCGTGATTATTTAGTTATTTGAGATAAGTTAAGTCTTGTTTTGAAAAAAGAAACAAGCCATCACGATTTCGCAACTTCGGAGATCGGATTTCATTAATAAAACACGTCTCCTGTCATAATGTTTCCCGAAATGTCGATTTCCGAAATCCCGAAAAAAAGTCTAATCTCAATGAATTAACGTGCTGAAAGCATTTAAATCCTAATTAAAGCATCACAATTTCGCGATTTCGCATTTTTGGAAATCGTTTTTTCATCGATTACATATCTCTCGACATCACGATTTCCGAAACCCCGAAAAATGAAGTTTTCAGCTTTAAATTATGATTAACATTAATTAACCTTTTTCTTAAAAACAATATTAATGGTAATCTTTCTTAGGTGTTCATTTATGTTTCACTTACCTATTAAGTAGGTTTCTCGTTTTCTTCAAAACCTGAAGGTACTTAAATATGGACATCAAAAGCTTATCTCGGTAAAATATCTTCTGCATTAAGAGCTTTAATTTCGTGATAGTTGTGCAAATCTCATCATTTTTTAAATATATTCAAAATAAACATTCTAATGTATGTGTTGTCGTTCTAAGATGAGCTCATTCATCCATTTTCTGTTACAAGTTTCAAATTAAACACAGAAGTCATGGCACCCAAAAAGGAACCGAAGAAGAATAAAGACGCACAGGAAGGAGATATTATCTCTGATACCACTCCACATGCTATATATTCTATTAGATCTTGGACTCAAATCTCATATTTGCTAGAATATGAATTAGAGAATGCTCATCCTGACTCCGAAAATCATTTTCGAGACATAGCTGAGTCTGAGCTACATAAGATTGTTGCGCGTCCGAGGCTAGTGGCATACACTAATATGGTCAGCTAGGATCTGGATAAGGTAGATATCCCAACAAGGAGAATTCTAAACGAGCAAGGAGCTATCATCGTCTCATTCAGACCAGAGCACATTCAAGTAATGTATAAACTCTCACCGAATCATAAGCATACTTTTAATGATGAATTTTTAGCTGAGTTTCAGAGAAACAAATGTATTGAGGTAGACCAGACATATCCTGATATGATTAGAGGATGGGCGAGGTCTGAAGAAAATTTTAGGGCTGATGCTCATGGGATTTATGCTACAGCCTCCTTAAATTAATATATGGTTTATATAGCCATTATGTTATGCATACTTTTCGGGAGAAAAGATCCCTGTCATTTTCATGCAGACTGGGTACCCTTTCTAGAGGAAGCTTCAGAAGGAAATGGTTTTAAATGGTATAATATTTTTTCCGACAACCTAACACAAGAAATTTTAAACTATAAAGTAGCCAGGTCAAAGGGACAACTAACGGCTTTTTATATGTCTGCATACATAATGGATGCAATCTGTTTTATGACCCCCTTTCCATTAATGAATTGGAGTTGGAGTATTTCCTGTCCAGAACCAATTCATAAATACCACTCGGCCCTTTGGGAAGACAATTCTAAAGGCGCATTTTATGAGGCTTGACATTTTATTATTATTCCCATGCACAAAATGTTTTTTGGATGCGAACCCCCTCGCATTTCAGATAAAATCATAGAAAGTATTAAAGCAGCTGCCAACTGGTTCATTGAGGAAATGTTTTCCTACATTAGGGTTTATGGTTGTTCCATTCCCCCTCATGCACTCCCTAAATTCCTACCAGACAGATTGGTATGCAGAGAAGTAGCTTATTAGATAGCCAAGGGTGGTGTTGGATTGGAATTAAAAGGACTTCAGAAAAAATCATGGCCATCTTTCCCTGTTCATGTTGGGAAATTTTCTTTATAAAATTTAGGCCATTCTAAGGTAGAGGCTGAGTCACTAGAAGAAGTGAAATTAGTAAATATTGAGCACAGAAAATATGACCCCTACCAAATAATAAGTAGGCATTACATACATTGTAATCTAAAGGCATATGAACATGAGGTATCTATTTATGATGATATATTTAAAGATGTTAAGTCTTATGAATAAGTGTTGAATAGATTCCAGGCCTTGCCACCTGACTCACAGACTAGATTCGCATCTTTTGAAATCCATAGGCGAAGCTGCCTACCTAAGATTTTACAGGGTGAAATTTCGACCCCATCGCCAGAACAACAAGGATCCCCTCCAGGGTTTGAAACTAATATACAGGATAAAGAAAATAAAAAAGGTAAGTTGAAAAATACCGAGATACCTTCCCAAGATACAGAGGGTTCTCAAACAAAATAAATGGGAATGAAGAAGGGAAAAGAGTCGGAAACAATTCCAGAAATCATGAAGAATGTTCTAGAAATGATAGGAGGAACAACTTCAACATAAGTTGGTATTCCTATCACCTCTTTAACTCCATTACAATCGAATTTTGGAACCCCCCATGAAGGAGTTTTATATGTCAGTGATCTAGAGCCTATTTTGAGAGATGAAATCCCCTCATCGGATTAATTTTTCAGTAAAAAGCAAAGAGCAGTCTTGAAACAGGAAATTCATCCAAGAGGAGAAGGGACGATTAAAAAGCATAGGGTTATTATAGATGGAAAGAAACTCAAGGATGGAGAATTTTCTATAGAATTAGCAGGTACAATGGGTGCTATAGCATCAACAAACATGTATTCTATTGTCAATTTAAGAACTATGCTTGAACAAAAGGACCAAACAATAATTTAGTTGCAAGACAAACTAAAAGAAAACGAAAGAAATATTAGTTGGGGAATACAGAAGGGTATAGAACAAGCTAGACTAAAGGATATGTAAGAAATCCAGAAAAGGAATAAAGACTTGGAGGAGGCAAAACTCATAATACAGGTCACACGGGAACATGTTCGAAAGATGGAAGAAGAAACCAAACATTTACAAGATAAAATTATTTCTATTACTAATCAGGTAATAGAACTTGAAAATTTCAGGACACAAGAATTGGAGATATATGTAAGAATAGAGGAGGAACAACAGAAAGTGTTCTTGAATTTGGAAGTAGTCTAGAAATATTTTCAAGAAACAAATAAGTCTTTGGAGAATGTGTTCCAGAAGGAAAGGGAGGCGAAAGCAGCTAGAACAACTTTTCAGAAGGCAGTGACTTTCTCATCAAAAGAAGAGGTTGGAAAGATTCATAAATTATCTATTTCTGAACAGGTTAAAGGGGACATAATAATAAAAGTGTGGGAAGCAAAGCTGGATGAATATAAACGAATAACAAGAGAAGTCAATGATCATTGCCAGGGAATCTTCAATCTAGTAGAAAGAGCTTCACTGAATATCGGAAAAGATGATTGTTTCGGATTATTAGGTGAAATCAATATTGCCAAGCATCAACTAAGGTTTAGAGAAGAGCTGGAGGAAATGAATGTAGAGATTTCAAAAATTAAATTGATCAATATTACAGAGATCAAAAAATGGATGGTGATGTCAAATCTAAAGTTGAAAACTATTAAATTCATAGAAAAGATGATAGAAAACCATTTGCCCGAATTGCAGAAAAGATTTTTCTTATTTGAAGCAAATGAGTTACCAGATGCTCCCAGGACTTTTGTGAAGTTTTTGGGGAAATGTGTTTAGTGTATTGAAGCGGAGAAAGGAAGTTCATCAACGCAAGCTTAAAATCTTTTAATTTTTTTTTTTATCATTTAAGATTAGAAAGAAATTGTAAACGATTGAAATTATTTTTATGTAACCGTAATATTAGGAATTTGCTTAGTCACCAATGAGAAATTTTGATGAAAATGTATAAATATAGTTTCTAAAGACTGAGAAAAGGTTTCGGAATTTTTGGAGAGAGCCATTTCTAATATCAGTTTTCAAATACATCAAAATATAGATCACAAACGAGATTCTCAATCCTGCAAATTTGTAGCTATGTGTCTTCAACCCTGTTTATTATACTTTGTTGTATTTTTTCTTTCAATGTTTTTCTAACGAGTAATCAATT
>ML858545.1:0-26172 GCA_009831015.1 Picea engelmannii
ATATGTGAATCATCCTTGGGATATACATCACACTGTGTTGCAGGGAAATGTAAATACTCAAGTTCCTTCCTTGTGCAAAGGGGAAGATTGATGTGTACATAAACCATTTTTTGTTCCCTTTAATGTAGTGGATGAAATTATAAGTGGACCAATGCTTTTCAATAGTTGAGGCATTGGCAACCTAAGATAACAAAAACACAAAGTGTTGTTAACTTGTTTGTCCCTATACATTCTCCCCCATCCAATGTGATTCACTTGCGCCATAGCCATCGGGCTAGTTCAAAATAATTGCTTGACTTTGAAGGGAAGAAGACCATTAGGCATTCTTCAAAGATGACCCATGGACCGCTTTTTGAAGTTTCTCCCAACTTTGAAGACAAGACCAATCGAGCCACTTTGAAGAGTAAGGCCATCATTCCTTCTTTAAGGAACACCCTTAAGCATAGGCAAAAGGCCATCGGATATCACTTTGAAGAGTAAAGCCTAATCAAAGCGATACCCTGAAAGGAAGGAAGAAGGGGCCATTGACCCACTTTGAAGTTAATACTTTGAATTGAAGACAAAGACCGATCAACTCCTTTCAAAGATACACTCGACTTTAAAAGCATAGGTCATCAAGCCAGTTCAAACAATTGTTTGAACCTAGAAAAAAAAGAAGGAAAAATGCCTAACTTTGAAACTTAAAAAGGGATTAACAAATTCAAAGGGGTTCCTCTGCTCCATGTTGGTGTTTTTCCTACGGTGATGCCAACATCCATTAATAATTTGAGCTACATGCCCATAACAACCCATTTTTGAATATACAACATAAATCTAAACCTAATGAAAATCTAAGATGATTTGAAGTCACCCATGCACATAGTGAAATAATGTAGGAGCACTAAGTATGCACAACTTCATTAAAAACCAATGAATTCATTTCAAATGAACTTCATAAGCAAAACACAAGATTAATTTCAGAATTATCATAGAAGTTCAAAAGAAAAGATGGATAACTTATCTTTTAGTCAAAATGGTCTAGGAAACCCACTGCGTGTGAGCAATTTTCCACCCAATCGTAGGCATCCATTGTAGATAATGCCTCCACGCTGGGCTATGAGGCCACTAGGGCGAAGGAAAATTGGCCAAGGATTCTCAAGTCACTCACCCAACCCAATTGTTATCAAGTTCAACCAAGTTGTTCACCATAGAACACTCTAGGCATCCACCCAACCATTAGTAGCCTTGGCCTCTTCCACTACCCCACACAACACAAGGGCGATCTTTCCCATCTCTACTCAACAATCCCTCAAGGATCTTCTTCCCTCTGGTGCTCTTTAGTGTGTGCAAAAAGAGTCCAACTTGTTGTATGCTTTCTGGAATAACCTCACAATGTTATACCTTGGCTCTTGAAAACCTAGTGAACAACGATTTAGAAGGAAATGGGAAGGTTTCCTAAACAAACCAACCTCTATGATCCTTTATAGCCATCCTTCTCTCTTAAAAATTTCCCAATCTTCCCTTCCATAACTCGATTTAGTAACCTACAAGATCAAATCTCATTCTCAGCCTTAGAATGTACCTCCAAAATTTTAAAGGTTATGCATAAGCAAATGGTAAGAATGTGAGAGATCGAATGAGAATGAATGAGTATGGTTGTAGGAATTAAGACATGAATGAACCAATTTGAATTAGCATGAAGGGAGAGGGCATGGGGATAAAGGATATTTGAATTCCCTTGAGGATGGAGCCTCTTATTCTCCTTCCACATGTTGTACTCAACTCCCATGCCCTTATAACTATGGAAGATGGACTTTCCAAGCAACCACTACTTGCATTCAATTATTAGTGGTTGAGGTTCCAATAAAGCGCATGGTAATAAGGGAAAAGGTAAAAGTTATGAACTTAAGCAACTTGAATTATGTATTCCCCCACTTGGGTCCCCTTTCTTCTTCCCCTCTAGTGGACTCATAGCCCCTCTTGTGTTCTGTGCAGCTAACCTTGGACCTTTATATTAATTTTCAAAATAATATTAACGGATCTTGAGAATACCATGACAAGTCTACCACATGGTATATAAAAAGCATATTTATCACAATTATATGCCTAGCCATCCACTACTCAGGATTTGGCCTTGAGTTTCACTCTAGGAATTCATACAAGATATTTACATCATTTACACACAAGTTCATTTTATATAAACTCATATGGCTTGACTCCGATCATTATAACCACTTATTTATAATTTATATGATGATGATGATTAACATCCACTAAGATCGAATTGGTCTATCAGACCTTAAGAGTGTAAGTGATTACTTGTGATTCTTTAGAATTTTGTTTCTGTGCTCGAAAAGTATTCAGAGAATCTTTCCAAGATCACCATACTTTTGTTGAGTTAAGAGGTTAGGAAGGTTGGTGGTGTGACAAATATTTTGAAAATGAGATTTAATATGGGTATAGGCTAGACAATCTAAGAGAAAGTGATTTTCATCTTCAACCTTCTTAGTGTCACAAAGATGACACACTCTTTCATCCCATGGCGTTTTAGGAATTGACCAACGTACAATTTCACTATGGAGCTCATGAGAATTTGTTCTTATTGTAGAAATGCTTATTTTTTTCTTTACACTTGGCAAAACAGATAGATAATTTTGATCTTCTAGATTAGGGTTGATTACATCTTTATAACACCTTAATTTTTTTTCCCTCTAACTCTTTATCACACCACATTTTCTCCTTAAATTTTGATTTGACGCTTTTTTTAATAGTATCTTTATTCTGCAAAATGGCGTCTTCCATGATTCCCCAATAGTTTAGCCAAGACTGGACATCTTTATGCCATCCTCGCTTGAGTCGATGGTGGTTATGACTTTATTTTGAAGCAATTTTAGGAAGTCTCTTGTCTTCCATGTTGTTTAACCTGTTCTTATACATTAGGTATCTAGTCATAGCCATGCTCTCAATGGGGGAGAGGCTTGTTTCTAAGAGGATGATGGGATAGGGTGTATTTCCTTTAATTTTGAGATTATAGGTTGTAAAATTCTTTTGTATTTTCTCTATCTTTCTCCAGGATTCACGAGAGATACTACAGCCCCAGACTTCACATCCATAAAGAATAACATGTGTAAAAACAATCTCAAAGAGGAATTTCTTCTTATCCCAACTCCAAAGATCAGCTGATTTACAATTGTTTTCAAGCCCATAATAAGCTTTCCATCCCCCAATAATCCTTTTCTCAATGCTATAATTCCAATTGAGCTTGTGGTGAATATCAATTCCAATATATTTGTATGAAGTCACTTTCTCCAAGTTGTTGTTGTCATATACAAAGGTATCATAAGGGATCTTATTGGATTTAATAATCATGACCTTAGTCTTATCAGTATTAACAGTCATACCCATATTGGAGCAAACATCCTTGAGGATTCTTAGTTGGTTTTCAAGATCATGGGGACTCCTTTCCATTAGAATGATATCATCGGCATAAAGAAGAAGATTGATGACTATACCAGTGAGAGTAGGGTTGACACAACCTGCTTTTTCCAAGCAATCTTCTTACTTGTCAATGCATATGCCAAAAAAGGTAGGGGACAAGGGACAACCTTGTTTGGCTCCGATATTGTAGTTAATCTCTTTTGACCAGCCCTTAGTGTTTTTAAACTTAGCAATAACGTTCTCATACATCCTTATTGCAACAACCCTCAACTCAAGAGGCATTTTTATCTCTTCCAACCCATTCCAAAGTTTTTTCCTAGGAACCATGTCAAAAGCTTTTCTAAAATCAACAAAACAACAAAAAAGATTGGTTTTAGTATTGCAGAACTCCTCTGCAATGATCCTAAAGGTAACAAGATGGTCCACAGTTGAATGATATCTCTTAAACCCGGCCTGACCTTTAGCTCTTTTACTGTGACTTTCTAGCCAAAGGCTAATCTTCTTTTCCAAAACAATTCCATAAAGCTTGACTAAAATCGGGCTAATCATAATGGTCCTATAATTAGAGGGAATGTTTCTATCCCCATTTTTAAAAATAGGAACAATGAGTCTTTGCATCCAAGGTTTAGGGAAGCCCTGCTTGACTGCTAAATTGAAGAGCCTGTGTATGTGAGAGATAAGGATTGGCCCTCTGATTTTAAAAATTTCAGCTTGGTAGCCTTCAATGTCCTTAGCTTTCCCATTTGCAAGCCGCTTAACCCCGAACTCTATGTCATCTAAAGAAAAACTTCTTCCTTTGTAGGGATAATAGGAATGGTGTCCATGGCATTAGGGAACTCGTAAATACTTTTAAGGTAGGAATTCCAGTCCCTTAAGAGAATCCTATTATTTTCTTTAGTATTGCGTTTTAGAATTTGGCTCCAGAACTTCTTAGGATCCAACTTATATAGTTGTGAAAGTTGCTCTTGCCTTTTATTGATATAGTATCTTTTTTTCCTTTTAATTAGGGCTTTGTACATATTGATCTTATCGAGTTTTAAGGACTCATTAGAAGCATCCCTAATGGCTTTCCTAGCAATTTTACATTCTTTATCATACCAAGGGTTGGTCGTTCTATTATTCTTTTTATAGGACACCTCAAAAGAGAACTTGTTAATAGAAGTGGAAAGGGTAGTTGTAAAATTATGATAGAGTTCTTTGATGTTGTCCTTATAAGTTAAGAGATTTAATTTACTATTTAAATTCTTTAAGAAAATGTCAACTTTACTTTTGTCAAAGCGCAAATTCCGTTGATTATCATAATTCTCTTCAATGGAACTCCTATGCATGGAAAAGTTTAGAGTTAGGGTTAAAGGTTTATGATCAGAGTCAGGCTCATGGTCATTTAAAAGGTCAAAAGTTGTTATTTGGTTGGAAGAGGGGATATCAGATATCACATAATCTACAACATTACTACCTAGCCCATGAATGCAAGTCATCTGGTTGGAGTTTGTCCACTTCATTACTCCATTGCAAATTATTAGGTCTTGAGAGCTGCAGAGCTTGACCAACTCAGTACCAAACAAATTATCAATTAGGTCTTCATAGCTTCTTTTATAGATACTAGATAAAACAAGGTCCTCATCTAGCCATAAAGGATCATGGTTGGAGTCATTACTTAAAAGAGTAACTTGTTTAGTTGCATTCCTAACATTAAAGTCTCCTAGAAGGAGGATATTACCTTCGTTTTTCAAACTATAAATATATTGTTCTAAATTATTATAGGGACAATTGTTATCTAGATTGTTTTTCTTATAAAAACTAGAATTAATAGGTGCAAAATAGAAAATTGCTATATACATTTTTTTAGCATTGGTGTCTGAAATTTCTATCCAAATGTACTGATTAAGAGGGTCAATCTTATGAAGTTGAATGTGAAGAGAAATGCTCTTTCAAATATAACAAGTTATGCCTCCTATCCCTCTATGGTGAGATTTTTTGTTCCATGCTGACCATAAGACAAATCCTTCCATGTTAGGGACCTTAGACTCCTCATGCTCCCAAGTTTCAACTAGACAGATAATATCAATATCACTCGGGATCCAACTTATCATAGGACCTTTGCGCCATGTAATTACACTATCTTCTATGTAGCTTGAGATTATAAAAAAATACATATGCCTCCTTCATGGCATCCTCCAACTCCCATGTAGCCTCATCATGACCAAAGTGCTTCCATTGCACCTTTACCTGTCTGATGGATTAGTTGTAGAGTAATGTTACTTTCCTATTGAGGAAGCACAATGGCTATGCTTGGAACTCTCCATTTGATTCCACCTGGATCACAATGCATGCAATCACATGGTTATGATCATGTACATATTTCTTAAGCAATGAAACATGTAAAATATAACGAGCTTTAATGTGAACATGAAATGCACACCTACATGCAATTGATCCTATCTTATCTAGGCTTTCAAATGGCTTGCAATATCTAAGGGCCATCTTGGAAAAAATTCCAAGCTTCAAAGAACTCTTCCTTGACTTCACTCTGAGGTGTACATTATCCCCAACTTTGAATTTTTTGTGCAACATGTTTTCATCTGCATAATTTTTTCCTATCTTGTGTTGCGTTAAATTTTGCATGATACTAGTAACTTCGTGTTCCATTTCCTTGATCATTTTTTCCCCAAGTACGATTTTGTTCACTAAATTATCCCAACTTATTGGGGCGCTGCATATTTTTCCATATAGAGCCTCAAACACAATGATGTTTGATGCTCATTTCTATATGCAAACCTCCTAATGTGTAAATAATATTTCTACTTGGATGGTTTATCCATTACATACATGTGAAGTATGTCTTCAATCACTTGATCTACTCTTTCGCTCTGCCCATGTATTTGTAGTCAGTAGTATTGCAATTTAGTTTGTTGCACAAGCCTTCAAAAAAACTTCTAAAAATTTGAGGTAAACTTTGTATACTTGTTTGATACAATTGTTGTGGGCATCTCATGCAACCTAAAATTTCTCTCATGAATTTTTTTGCAATGTTCGTTGCATTGTGAGTAGACTTTATGAGGAAAAAATGAGCTACTTAATCCATTTATCCACTTCAACCATGATGGCATCATGCTGCTTTTTTGACTTTGGTAGTGCGATAATGAAGTCCAATTTTATTACTTCCCATTTCCAATTTGGAAGATTTAAAAGTTGCAATAGACCTACTAGGTGTTGATTTTTGGCCTAGACCTATTGACATTCCATACATATAGCAATGTATTTGGCAACATCTATTTTCATTTTATGCCAAAAGCATTTCCTTTTTGTTGTGGCAATCATTTTTTGGTAGCTTGGATGGCCAGAATATGACTTCTTATGAGTTTCATCCATAAAAATTGTTCTCAACACTACCAAGTTGGGAATAAACGAGTCTATTTTTTTAAATAAGAAGTCCATCATCGCTTCGTTGATAGCCTTCATACTTCTCCTCTAGTTTCTCTTATTGTAGTACACTTCTCACTTGGATATAATGTTCATCAACAATAAGGGACTCTATCACTCTTTTCTTTAAATCCTATATGTGAATGTTGATAGTTGCCACATGCACTTTCATGTTGAATGCATTTGCGACCCATTTTTCTTTCCATTATATGTTTTTGATTTTGAAATCAAATTAGCATAGAAATTCCAACCATCTTGTTTTCCTAGCATTCAAGTTTGGTTGATCAAACAAGTACTTCAACCCATTATAATCTATCATTAGTACCAACTTCCTACCCATTAAATAGTGTCACAACATCTTCAATGCATGTACTACAACAACAAGTTCTAGGTCACGAGTAACATAATTTTTTTCATGTTCCTTTAGCTTTTTTCATTCGTAACACACCACATAGTTAACTTACATGAGAATTCCATTGATTGATTTCCTACATGCATTTGTGCATACAAAAAAATGTTCCCCCAAATTTTGCAATCTTCAGAGTTGGTGCACTAGCAGGGAGATTTTGCAATTGTTGGAAACTTTCCTCACATTATTGGAACCGATTTAACTTTTTTCTTTTCTTTTGTAAATAAATTATTGAGTGTGCAATCTTGGAGAACCCCTCAATGAATGTTCTACAATAACCAACCAAACCCATGAAGGACCTTACATTTATCACATTCTTTGGAGTGGGCCTCAATCTTTTCTAGATTCACATATATGTTTTTTTTTAGATAATGTGACCCAAATAATGAATCCGTTTTTGATAAAGTCATATTTAATGAACTTTGTGTACGAATTGTGTTCTCTCAACACTTTCAAAACCATTTGCAAATGATATTCATGCTCTTATTTACATTTTGAATAGACTAGTATATCAACAATGGAAACAAGCATAAACTTGTCAGTATTTCTTGAAGACGCTATTCATGAGGCACATGAATGTTGTTGGTGCATTTGTAAGACTGAATGGTACTACTACAAATTCATAGTGACCATACCTTGTTTTGAATGTTGTCTTGTGGAAGTATTCTCCCTTAATTGTGACTTGATGATATTTCGACCTCAAATCAATTTTTGAAAATACCTTTGCCTCTCTCATTTGGTCAAATAAATCATCAATTATAGGCCATGTATACATGTTTTTCGTTGTTACTTTATTTCTTTGTTTATAGTCAATGCATAGCCCAATCATTCTATCTTTATTTTTCACAAAAAGCAAGAGTGCTCCCCATGGGGACACACTTGGTTGAATGTATCATTTCTATAACAATTCTTGTAATTGCATTTTATCCCCACCAATTCTAGAATACTCATTCTATAAGGAGCCTTAGACACTAGTGCCACTTTAGACACACGGTCTATTGTGAAATCAACATCTCTCTTTGGAGATAGTCCCGGTACCTCATCAAGGAATGCATCTATGAATTCTTACAATACCAGATAGTCTTCAAGCTCTAGACCTTCGTCCTCTACTAATTACATTACATGGGTTGCATATAGTTGGCACCCCTTTCTAAGACACTTTAGTTGCAAGATTGAAATCTATCTTAAAGAGACTACCTTTGGAATACCTCTCACTGTTCTTGAGTTTCCATCATCAATGCAATCAAATGTCTTGTTGTAACAATCAAGCTTAAATTGATGTGCTTCCAACCAATCCCTACCAATGAGGACATCATATTAACCAAATGGCCAAATGTTCAAATTTTCCCATTTGAAGAGTCCATTCATCTCTAGTGGACATTTCTCCATCATTTCACAAAATTTTATTTTGTTCTCGTGGTTAATTGAACGAGCCATGATTTATTGTGCTTACACTTCTCAAGTGCACATAGTTTGCCAACTTTAAGAGTAACATTAATGTGGCTAGATCCAGGATCAATTAAAATGGAAAGGGAATACTTAGCAATATTACCTTCAACTTTAACCATCCTAGGAATAGTCCTTTCTACATCATTAAGAATTGTAGCTTCCTAAATGTTATAAACATCCCTGGTTTTTTCTTTTTGATGTGGATAATTTTTGAGAAAACAATATTCTCCATGCCCCCAACATGGAACATTTGGTGTCTTTCCCACTAACTCAACGAGCTTAGTTCCAATTTGTACATGCATATTTTGTTGGAGATTCTTTGGATGATTTTTACAATGAGGGGGCTTGAACCATTTCTTTCTTTGGTCAAGATTCTCCTTATTCTTCTTCCATGCCTCACAAACCTCTAACATGTTTTTGTTATGCACATAATAATATTTAGCATTTCTAAAGGCCTCATCCAAAATTTGAGGTTCATCAAACCTAATTATGTCCTTATAGGATTGAGGTAATCCACTCCAAGAGACATTGGATCTTTACCTTCTCATCTCTAATGTACTTGACATATCTCAATAGTGCCAAGAATTATTCACAAATTCATCTATGTTCATTTGTCCCAACTTTAACTCCTAGCATTCTTTGATTTTACAAATGTAGTATTTATTAGAGAGATATTTCTGTTGAAATTAATCCTTGAACTGCTTCAAGACAATATTTCTCTCATTGATATTCTTGACTTTCCTGAGGTGTTCCCACCAAATTGAAGATCTACCATTCAAATTTAATAGGGAAACTTTGGTCTTCATGTTTCCAAAGTAATCATGGACTTGGAAATTCTTCTTCATCCCAATAAGCCAAGTCTCAAATTCCCGACCAAAGTTTACTTCCTTGTCGAAAGATGGCCCATCGATGAATTTTTGAAGTTTCGTCTGACTTGAAACACAATCTCAATTGGGCCACTTCGAAGATAACTCTTCAAAGTGGAAGAGTAACATCATTGGTCCTTCGTTAATGAATGCCCTGAAGCATAGACAAAAGAGAAATCCCATTAGGCCTAATTGAAGATCAACCTTGAAAGGAAGGAAGAAGGGGACATTGATCCACTTCCAAGTTAATACTTCAAACTTAAGACAAATGCCAATTGACCACTTTATACGCTTTACCTTCAAAAACATAGGTCATCAGGTAGTTCAAACAATTGCTCGAACTTGAAAAGAAAAAGGAAAAATGCACAACTTTGAAATATGAAAGGGCTCGACAAATTCAAAGGATTTACTTTGCCCCATGTTGTTGTTTGGCCTCTAGCCATTGCAACATCCATTAATAGTTCAAATTGATCTTACCCATAACAACCCAAATTTGAATATATAATATAAATTCAAACCTGATGAAAATCTAAGGCAATTTGAAGTTGCCCATGCACACAACCAAATAATGTAGTAGCACTAAGTATGTAGAAATTTATTAAAACCAAATAATTCATTTGAACTTCCGTCTTAAGAAAACCACATGATTAATTTCATAATTATAGCAAAAGTTCAAAAGAAGATATGGATCACTTATATTTAGCCAAAATGGTTTATGAAACCGATTGTGTGTGAATAATATTCCATCCAACTATGGGCATCCATTGTATATCCCATCCCTAAGCTGGGCTATGAGGCCACTAGGGCGAAGGAAAATTGGCTAAGGATTCTCAGGTCACTGACTCAATCCAATTTCTCTCAAGTTCAACCAAATTTTTCACCACAAAACACTTTAGGAATCCACCTAGCCATGAGAAACCTTGACACTCTCTTCCATTGTTCCACACAAAACAAATAATATTTTCCCCTTCTTTGCTCTATAGTCCCTTAAGAATATTCTTCGCTATAGTGCTCTTCGATGTGTGCATAAATAGTCCAATGTGTAGTATGCTTTTTGGAATACACTAGTAGTGTTATACCTTGATTCTTGAGCACCTAATGAGTAACAATTTACAAAGAAATGGGAAGGTTTCCCAAACAACCCAACCTGTATGCTCCTTTATAACCATTCGTCTTTTTCATGGGGTTCCCTATCTTCCCTTCCAAAAGACGATTCAATCACTTGTAGGTTCATATCTCTTTCCCAATATAAGAACATAATGCCAAAATTTTAGAGTCATGTCTGCACAATTGAATGGTAAGAATGAGAGAGTTTGAATGAGTATGGTCATAGGAATGAATGCACAGATGAACTGTTTTGAATTAGCATGGAGGGATAGTGCAAAAGGATAGAGGAGGTTCAAATTCACATGATGATGGACTCTCTTACACTATGTCCTATTGTACTTAACCTCCATTCCCTCATAACTATGGAAGGTGGAATTCTCCACCAACCATGTTGGTTGAGGTTTCAATAAAGTACATGATATTAAGGAAAAAGGTAAAAGTTAGGAAACTTGGGCAACTTGGATAATTTATTTCCCCCCTTGACCCCCCTTTCTTTTTCCCCTATAGTGGACTCATAGCCCCTCTCATTCTCTCCACAATCAACTTTGGATCTTTATATTATTTTTCAAATAACATTTACATATCTTGATAATACTATGTCAAGTCTACCACATGGTATATAGAAAGCATATTTATCACAATTATATGCCTAACCATTCATTAGTCCGGCCTTGGCCTTGCACTCCACACTCGGAATTCATACAAGATATTTACATCATTTACTCACAAAGTCATTTTATCTAAGCTCATATGGTTTGACTCTCGTCATTATAACCACTTATTTACAATTTATACAAAATTCGATCCAATACATCCAAAGGGCCAAAATTGAAATATTACAATGGTTAAGAAAAATGAAATAGGGGGCATCTTTTGTATACGTTGGTTTCAATAACTTCCTATTTACATGCATCCTATAAAATAGCTAAAGAAGCATGTGGTGAATCCTTGAAGATATATTGCTATATTGTTGTCTTTATTGGTTCAACTTTCGACTACCATAACTTATATCTACGTTTGGAATTTTGATTTGTAGTAAAAACATGATTTATAGGAATTTTTTATTAGCTTCCCACTCATAACTTTTGTGAATTTTTTTAATCAACAATTCATATCTCAAATTGATATTTTTAGACAGCGTGTCCTTAAAAAATCCAGGATTGGATAATCAATGACATTTGTGGATTCCAATTTTTTCAATATTAAACTATCAATTTGGAAAAAAAAATATACTACGACATTCTACATGCACCATATAGTAGTGCTTTAGTATTTATTTTTTTGGATGACAACAAACACAAACTCATTTTTAATATGTAAAAATGGACTATATAAAAAAAATAGCATAATGCCTACACTTGTGTGGACTCCAATTTTTTCCTTTGATTTCGAGTAAACATAAAAATTAAAAATACTCTTTTGAAACCAAGGTTGTTTAAATTGATTTTTTTTTATATTTGTCAGGCCTTGAATAACTCTAGGCTTGAATGAATTTTATTAATGTAAGCCACATATAAATACATTGAGATATGATCTTTGGTTTCATCTTTCAGGATGTTTGATGATTATTCCTAATCACCTATGACTATTTATATTTCTCCTAAATGAATAATAATAATATTTACAATACACCATAATCACTAGGATAAGGTATCTAACATTCCCCCCCTTAATTCAAATGGGTGTTTTGGAGTCCAAGTATCTTTTTGAACTGTTCAAACTTTTCTCTTCCAAGAGATTTGGTGAAAATGTCTGCAATTTGTTCACTTATGGAACAATGTATCAAATGAATGGTCTTGGCTTCTACATGATGTCGAATAAGATGTTACTTCGTGTTGATATGTTTTGTTTGATCATGAAATATAGGATTCTTGTCCAACTTGATTGCATAAGTGTTTTCAATCAAAAGTGGAGCAACATTCACCTGTTTCTCCTGCAAATCCTCTAGTATTTTCTTGAGCCACAAAATCTCCTTTGTTGCCTCTGTAACAACCACATACTCTATCTTTGTAGTGGAATCTGATGGAGCATATTGTTTGTGTGATATCCAAAATATATATGTTTATCCAAGACTAATAAGGTATCCTAAAGTAGACACTCATGTTGGAATGTTGTTCAATACTAAGAGGGGGGTGAATCAATATTGCTTATTTTTCTCAAATTAAATTAATTCTTTATTAATTTATAACAATTTATCAACAAGAATGTACATAACTCTGAATTTTAAATGCAATAATCATAAAAATTATATTTCATTTACAAGTTACAGTTTGTAAGAGACACCAATCTCTCTTCTTTTGAGCACCAACTCAAGGAGACACCAATCCCCTGTTTTCTAAGAACCAACTTGAGGAATCACCAACTCCTTGTAGATCAGGCTCCAACCTATAGATGAATCCAATCCTCTTGTTTTCAAGCACCAAATTGAGGAAGCCATAACTCCTTGTTTCGAGCTTCAACCTATTAGAGGACTCCAATCCTCCCTTGATTTTGCCTCCCACCCTCACTTCATGTGAATGGTTCACGTTCTTCCTTGGACTCTATCTGTGTTTTTATCTTTTGAATTAGACCATAGAGACATCTTCCTTCCAGCATATGTTTTGGTTTATATAGTCTTCCAATGAGTATAAAATTTGAACCAGTGTGTCTTTCAATAATGTATCATTGCACCTCTTCATTTATTTAATAATAATGTTGTTTTAATAACAACTTTATTCCTTTATTATTTTACAAAACCTATTCAATTAAAATTTTGAACCCTTCTTTGCATTGTATGATTAGATCTCTTGGTCTTTGATGGATCAACCACCTTTTATTCCGATCTCATACTTCTTTGTTGTATTCTAATTTCTTTAATAGACAAATTTCAAACCTTTTAATGTTCTTTGGTACATTTCCTATGCTATTGAGATGGATGGGTGCTAATCTCGTGGCCTCTTTTTCATAGAACCAAATGTTATGAACAACATCTAAACAAAGAAGACACAAGGCCTGTTTTATGTTTTTAGCCCGTAGGCACTTTTTCTATTTACCAGGTGACCTTACCTTATAACCAGGTGTTATCCAACATTTTTACCCTTCGATGCCTCATGTTTTCCATATAACCCTAGTCTGTGATCGAGAGAAACCACACACATGGATTATCTTGGCGTTATTTAGATCAACGGTTTAGATATGATCAAGTGTTGAGTGGATGGCCCTGGCTTATCTAGTCTCTTTAGAAAGATCCACAACTTGGATTTAATCAACCATCGAGTGGACAGTTCACTGACTCACATGTATTCATTTTCATCACTTATCTTGGCGTTTAATTAGATCGACGGTTCAGATTTGATCAAGTGTTGAGTGGACAAATATGTATTATCTAGGCACTTTAAATAGATCTATGGTTTGGATTTAATCAATTGTTGAGTGGACAGTCTTCATTCATTTCAAACATGGACTTTACTTAGAATTATTTTATGTGGCAGACTCGCAGACTCACATGTCTTCTTGGGTGTCATCAAAATGCATGCCTAACTTCCGCTACCTCCATAATGAACCTATACTTAGAAAAATTTGTAATAAATTCTTCTCGGTTTCGTAGACTCACAGACTCACAGACTCATATGTCTTCTCGGATGTCATCAAAATTTACGTCCAGCTTTCGCTACCTCCATAATGAACCATACTTAGATTTTTTTAAGTGATTCTTTATATGAGTCTGATCGATAGAATATGATACTTAGCCATTTTGGGGGGCTCTCAATGGACTCACAGAAAAATATCTGAGCCGTTGGATCGTGGTTTCATTTTGATCCAATGATCAACATCGTTCTCCATTCTTTACCATCTAATCATGCTCTTATTTTGATCCAATGATCAACACTGTTCTTCGTTCTTTACTGTCAATTCCTGCAACTTTCACACTTATAATGATCAAAGCATTGATCATTATAATAAACGAAGAATAAAATCTCGGGTAGATTTGGAACATGTTCCTTTTGATGCTTGTTCATATATAATTACTGTATTTTATTTGAGCACTAGATTTTTTATCTTTTTTTTATTTTTATTTTTTATGGGACAACTTCAACCTTGTGTGTCTCAAAATAAAAAACCATCTTCTTAGTCTTCTCATTACTCCATCTTCTTCATCAAATTTTAATGTTTTTGCAAAGCTCGCTTGCAACTGGTATAACATGGTACTTGTCTAGATGATAAATCCATATTAACCCTTGTTGACATCAATGACAACATAACACCATGTCCAACAAATCCATTCTCCTCACACCCATCAAAGTATGAATCTGTATATCCAACTAGTTTGAAGTCCTCCACCTTAGATTATTTGAGCCCAGTCTTGAGTTCCTTCAAGTACCTTAGAAATTTCTTTGCAAGACACCAATGTCCTTCACACAATTTTTTCATGAACCTAGAAAGGATCTCAACTACAAATGAAATATTTGGTCTAGTAGTGGTAAGGTAGATGAAAATCCCCACAAGTTGTCTATATTTAGTTGCATCCTCAAATTCATTCCCTTCTTTTGATGTTAGCTTCATTTTTTTTCCCATTATAGTAGAGAGGATTACAATCAACTATGCCAAGTGTATTCAACAACTCTTCAATGTACTTCCTTTGGGAGATGAATATATAATTTTCATTCTGAGGTAATTCAATACCCAAGTAGTAGTGAATATGTCCCATGTAAAACATCTCACAACCCTTATTCAATTATTTCTTTATGGATACAATATATGCTTCATTTTTCCTTGTTATCAAAATATCATACATGACAATATATACAACAATTTTGTCATTTTTCTTGACAAACAAAGTTGCATCATCAAGATTAAAGAGCTTGAAATTTATCTTCAAAAAATGCCTAGTTAACTTTTCGTACCATGTGTGAGGTGCTTGCTTTAGGACATAAAAAGACTTGATGAGCTTACATACCTTATGTTCTTGACCCTTCACAAAAAAATCTTCTAGTTGAGACATGTAGACATTCTCTTTGAAATCTACATTCAAAAAAGTTGTCTTCACATCCATGTGATGGATATTCCACCTATTATTTGTTTCCAAAGCCAACAAATCATAAATGGTAGCCCATTATGCTATGGAGGAAACAATTTCCTCACACTCTATGCATTATTTATGTGCATATTATTTCACCACAAGCCTCGCCTTATGCTTTTCAAGTGAGCCATTTGATTTGTACTTTTTCTTGTGGACCACCTTGCAACTAATTGATTTGGTTCCAAAGAGAAGATCCACCAACTTCCATGTCTCATTCTTGATGAGAGCAGCATACTACTTATGCATAACTTCTTTCCACTCATCATGATAATCAACTTCTTCAAAGGGAGTTGGTTCAAAGTTAATTGATAATTTCAATTCACAATCACATTAAACTTCCATATCATTGACATCACTTGAATCTGAATCATCTACATCGCATCCATTGTCTTATCTTGTTGAACTTCTAGTTCCTGTCTTTCCAACCTCATTAGGATGAAAAATTTCAAGTGTCGTCATGACCCACTTTGGAATTTTTTGTGATGGTTCAAGTTTCTCAATTTATTGAGATGATGTTTTATTCCCATCAAGATTCAACCTTTCAATCATCTTAATCACATCATCCAATTGAGCCTCATGTTCTAATGAAGTGGTTGGATCTTGTACATGAGGGGGATATGACAATTCAAAAGGAGATTCTAAATATTGATCCAAGATAGGGATCCTCCCTTCAAGATGTGGAATCTCATTATCAAACTCATGATATGTCTTTACATGGGTAAATCTATCCAGTTGATCAAGTTATCGTTCAATAGTCTTTTCATTTTTAGTGGATTCAAGAAAATAACATCTCTAGAAATAATGAAATTTATATTTACCTCATCATAAATATTATATGCCTTGGTGCTATTTGAGTGCCCCAAGAAGATGCACTTTTGCTTCCTTGCACCTAGTTTGCTTCTTTTCTCCCTAGGAATTAAGACATAACAAGTGGAACCAAAAACCCTAATATGCCTTACTGAAGGAATGTGACCATACCACATTTCACAAGGATTCTTGTTCCTAAGAGCATGAGATGGACTTCTATTTCTCAAATACACTACACATAGAAATGCATCACCCCAAAACATCAACTTCACATTCTTGAAAAATAACATGGAATGTACCATATTCAAGAGTGTCATGTTCATTCTTTTTGCTACACCATTCTATTGAGGATTGTATGGAATAGTGATTTGATGCTTAATCCCATGTTGGAAAAGCTAAATTTCAAACTCATTAGAAGTATATTCCTCTCCATTGCCAGTATTAAGAATTCCAATATGATTTTGTGCTTCATTTTCAATCCATACATGCAAATTTTTAAATGTTTCAAATTCTTGATATTTACGTTTCAACAAATAAACCCAATACATCCCGGTGTAATCATCAATAAAAGTCATGATATATTATTACCAAAATCACATGCAAAAAACATGGGGCCACACAAATCAAAATGTATCAGCTCTAGCTTTCTACATACTCTTGTAGTGGAATCATGAAATGATACTTGCTATGTTTACCAAGGATACATGCATCACATTGCTTCAAATTCCTTGAAATGGTAGGAAAACTAGAAACACAAATTTTTTTCAACATACAAAATATCATAATTGATGTGCCCAAATCTAGCATGCCACAAGAGATCGGATGACAATGAACCTTCATCATGGTGAGAAAGGTATGGAAAATTTTGTGTCTGTGGAGATATCCCTTTCAACTTTAATAATATCTCATCCTCCTATCCTATCATGGCGACCATGTTGTTGGAAGAGATCCTTATTTCAAATTTTCTATCAAACATGTGAATAATATGGCCTTGATTTCGAATGTGCACAAGAGACAATAAGTTCCTCCTCAACTTAGGAAGATAGAGAAAATCATGCAAAATAAAATCTGGGAATCTAGGAAATTTGAGCTTGATGATGCCAATTCTTGTAGGTTTGACTGGATCTATTTGAAATTATATTGCACCCTCTACATTTTTATTCAATTCCTCAAATAATTCTATCTGAAAAGTCATGCGACAAGTAGCACCAGTGTCAAGAAACCAAGCATCTCTCCAAGAAGAAAATAAAGATTTGAACAAATCTTCATTTATGCCAATATTGCATTAAACAATAACAAAATGAACGGACTTAGGAGCTTTAAATTTTTCTTCCTTTTTTCCCTGCTTTTCTTTGATATTATCCCATGGGATCCTACATGTCTTTGCATTATGTTCATTCTTGTCACAACAAACACAATGAATATCATATCTCTCACCTTGATTATGTCTACCATATTGCCTCTGAAATACTTCCTTACACGCCCTCGCTTACTACCTTCTCCTCTAGAAGAATCATGTGAGTGATTCTTCCAAGGAACACAATCTCTTGAATGGGATGAACTATATTATTTTTGAATTTTTTTTCACATTATGCAATTTTTTCCACCAAAGAGTCAAAATTGAGGGACTTCAATTGGCCACTAGCTTGAAATGCTTCAAGAGAGTGAGAATATGTGGGGTATACGGTTTTGATGAAGGCCATCCGAGCAATGTATATATTCACACTTACGACAACAATGTCAAGCATGATGTCTTTGATTTCGAATGCTAAAGCCACAGGATCATTATCCTTCAACTCTAGGTTGAAAAGCTTCAACTATAATTGAATTAGCTCCAATTACAAATGTGAATGATACAATTATTTCAACTTCTTCAAAGCACCCTAAAAAACTTTGATAGATATGATGTGACAGATCACCTCTTCATTTACATAAGTAGTGATCAAGGAATATTATTTCTTATCTGTATTCGTCCATATTGCAATCTATTTATTTGTTGGAGGTTTGATAGGTGAAATATCTCCATAACAAATGTCATCCAAAATATCGTTGAAGATAAGGGTATGCCTGATCTTTCTTGACCATTAAGAATAATTTTCTTTTCTACTGAGCACCACACAGAAAATTGAGACAAGAGAATGCATTTTCATAACCAAAATCATTTCAAAAAATATAATCAATGCCAAATACACATATTCTCTTAAGCAAAAGATACAAAGTATACCTTCTTTATACAAATCAGATTTTAATAGATTTCTGCACAATACAACTTCCTTTCCCACGATCCCTACAACAACAATATTTGCAATACAATAATAATCTCAGCAATGGATGTAATGGAAAATGATATCTGCAATACAATAACAATCTCTACAATGGATGTAATGGGAAACAATATGGAGGAATGATAGATTTTGAGTCTTGGATAACATGAAGATATAGAAAGGATTCGATGCATATACTAACACACCAGAGTTGATGCGTATACCAGAGATAGAATAGCTTTAATAATTGGATGCATATACTAGAGATAGAATGGAGTTGATGCATATACCAGAGATAAAATGAAGTTAATGAGTTGGTTCATCTCCCATTGTGGTCGCCAATGAGATAAATCTAACACTTCATATGTAGGCACAAAAAATCATGTAAGCACCACCATTTTGTCTTCTCCAATATGTTGGTGTATCTCCAACAACACACGTTAACTCAACAAATTAGGGTTTCCATGAAGCAAGGGATAGTTGGACATGTGATAGTTGGATTATGTTTAGGTTTTCTATACCATATATCTTTACGGTTAATGTATGGAGGAGTGACTTCAATCTTTAGATCACAATGTTCCCATGCAAGGTTGCGTGAGGGATAAGGGAAAAAGCTCCATAGAGTATATAATTAAAAAACTATTGAAAAAGGAAGAAACAAGTAGACAAGATCATGGGGTTATCTAAGAACACCAAGGATTTGATACAATTTATAGGCCTTGAATAAATCCAGGCTTGAATGATTTTTATTAATGTGAGCCACATATAAATACATTGAGATATGACCTTTGATTTGATCTTTAAAGAGGTCTTATGACTATTCATATTCACCCGACTCTTCATATTTCTCCTAAATGAATAATAATAATATTTACAATATGCCATAATCCCTAGGATTAGGTATTTAAAAATAATTTTAGGTTGTACATTTTTTAAGAAATTGAATTTTCATTTTGTGGATTTGAAATGTGGATAAACAAAAAATATAAAGTTTAGAATAAAATTAACTAAAACTGGGAAAAAAACATATGGGAGGAATGTAAATTTGATGTTGAATCTAATGGTGTCATTTCTGACAACTTATATGTAATATTTGACAAGGTTTGCACCTTTTGAAGTTAAAAAACTATGAAAAAACCTAGCTCCTGGGTTGTTATAATAGGCTAATATTTCCAGCCGAAAGAAGTTTTGTGATTAAAAAATGTAAATAAATTTTTCGATGAAAGTTCATTTTTATTATGGAAACCTTATAAAAAATAAATTTCAAAGATTTTTTCATGGCAAATTTCCAAACTTTTGGCGGGAAATGTTTCTAGTTGTAAGTTAGGGCATTTTTTTTCAACCAAAAAGCCTTTGCCACAAACTTCCACACTCACTTTGTGTTGCAAAATCATTAACCATCTTCATTGATTTACCCCTTGGTAGTTGTAGATGAACATATGTGCTCTCTTTCATTCAAAATAATGCATATGATCCAATGATTTTTGTCATATATTATTTTGATCCGAGATTTTTTGTGAGAACTTTCTCTTCAAAAATCTATGATGAAGATCTTTTAATGACAATTAATTGCATGTGAACATGAGTAGATAATTACTAAGCATTGCATATGAACATGAGAAAAATTGTCATAATTATGTGCATATGTGTAATTAAATCTCTACTTAATCAAGAGAGAATGCAATCAAAACTCACACATATAATTTGACATCCATGTGTTAACGAAATTCACCAAATTCTGACTACATATGTGGATCCACTTGGAATACGAATCAATTTATTATCCTTCCTACAAGGTGCATTAATGGTAAACACCATAGTATCAAACCATTTTAAAAAAAATAAGCACTCGATGAAATTTAGCGAGTGGTATAACTTTGTTTTCTCTCTCTTGGAGGTTTCTTTATGTGAAACAAAGGAAACATGTGTGTCAATAATATCCCCTAACCAAAATGTACCACAACCATCATGTTGCAACAAATTGATAGGTCACCATCATCAACGTTACAACTTCCATGTAAGAGTGTAACTTTCCATAAAACCAGAGATGAATGTCCTTGACCTTAAAAGAAATTCTTATCCAGGACTAAAACTCTGATTGTTGAATTCATGTTTTCTTAACCCATTGCATACTTTTGGGTCCAGATCCTAGCAATTGTCTCATACTTAGACCTTAGAGATGGTTAATGCAGGAATCCATTGTTCCTTCAAAATATCAAGGCAGATACTTCCATTGTTGTTAATATTCAGATGATAAAATTTAGTCCTGAAAGAAACCTTAGCTGGCTTGAATGGATAATTCGGTGGAAAATGAATTGTCACTAGAAACACACCCCCAACATATGGACTGTCATGAGGTCCCATAATTGTCCCTTTCCAACGGAACATATTATTTGCCTCCAGTCTTGCACTGCATGAAGTAGGATGATTATTTTGGAGATCCTTGAGTTCCTTTACAATAAGCTTCGACGCCATAAATACGACAACTTAAAAGACAAACCCTAGAATTTCTCAAATCTTAGAAGATAAATTGTAGAGCTGGCTGCCAATATACCAAAGAATTGGCCAGATCGGACGCACACCGACAGATCTATTTTACAATATGTGATGCGGATTATGGATGCCTTAGCTGAAAGATATATCGGCCTTCAAGAATTATACCTCCTGTGGAGGAAGAAGCTTCCGTGAGATCACCACACCTCGTACGATTTCACACGTCGTACAATTTCAGGATAAGTTTCTTTGCATAGAAGAATGACGGCCATCGCACTGTATCAAATCACGAGTAATCCCTTGCTCGAGAATTGAGAGTCCACGTCAATTACTGTTGTTAGGAAACAATGATTTGGGCTTGCTTCCAGCTATGGGAACCACGACTGTCGATCACCCCCTATGGTGTCAGGATGATAGACCGGTTGAAGACATGTGTGTCCTCTAAACTCTGTATTGTTCTCAGAATTCCCTACATAACTCCCACTTTGAGCACCTCATGTTTCTGTACAAGAACGAAGAGAAACTAGTAGTACATACTTTGATATGAGACTGCACACGGTATCTCCCTGATGAAGTTGGTGTATACATTGTAAGATTCGTAAGGCCACTCCTAAAATTGTCTCATCTCTGAGAAGATAAACAAAATGCTCCTCACACAACTTGGACAACATGCCATATTCAATATGGAGAGGCAAGAGATTGCACACACTGATGATAGAATCTGGAAGGAATTACATCAAGTCTCTGGTCGTTTTTTTCCTCTGAAATCATCTCCAATTTTTGGACGACCTGACGTCTACTCATTGACACCATGGAAGGCAGAATTACTTCCATCCATGAAAAATGGGAAGCCATCAATGTCGTTCAAATTAAATAGTCTCTTCCTTCTCTTCAATATCCATGGTGTTTTCTCCTTCTATGGCAGTGGATCTTACTTTTTGGTTGGTAGTGTCTCCTTTATGCGGTCATCCACGCTCTTGGTGGATGCCTAAATCCTCTCTCTTTTTTCGCTACACAACATGTCAACTAACAAAGAGATTTCAATTTTGCGGAAATGATAACCATGTCTTACCCAACCAATGTAAGGTACCTTCTTTCTGCAATTTAGTTTCTTCAGGGACAAGTGTAGGGACATTGATCACATGCTCCATCATCTCTTTTGCAGCCTCCTTTTGCATGGGTTCTTTTACAGGCTTCTTACTTGGTGTGTAACAAATATTGGGGTGAAGCTTCCAACACTTAACATTCCAATGCCCACTCATATTGCAATGAGTGTAGAATTTTTTTGACTTCATGTCTGTCTCACCTTCACTGTAATGATATTTTCTCTTCCAGTACTTTGTAGCACTCTTGTTGTCACCAACTTTCAGGATACTTTGATTTCCTATGGAATCTCGTGCTAGATCTATCACTTTCAGAAAGTGATGTGCCATCATTTTTCTTAAATGGTGTTGATGATGATTTCAACACTTCACTTGAATAATATTTTTCTTCTATTGTTTTTTAGCATTCTCCCTCACCATACCCCAATCCTACATATCAGGGTCTTCCTACAACCTCCAGTGGTTGAATGGCGCCTTGGCCATCAATACCAAGACCTCCTCATTTATACCCCATATTCCTCAACAACTTCAAGCCAATTCCCTTGGTGTGACTTTCAAATGCACCAAAAGAAGCATCATCATTAATAAGGGAAAGATTTTAACATGGAGAATTCGTTGCATCCATTCATTTTTGTGACACTCGGTCATATTCCTGAATTTCGGCCATCTTCTCCTCCTATTTGAATGAAGTTCTAGATGAAGCTTCTAGGAAACCTCCTTTGTTACCTTGTGTCTAGAGAGCATCCTCTATCATTTGAAAATATGTGCAACCATCAACATTTTCATGACAAGAACCATAACTAGTATACATGTCATGGCCACAAGTTGGTTTGTTCTTGGAGGGACCTTTTGCTTCTCCTGTAGAGGATCATTCCCCAACTTGCTCCTCCATAGCTTGTAGTTGCAGTCATAGTTTGTTCTTTTCTTCTTTTGATTCTTGTAGAAACCTCCTCAATTCAATGTTCTCTACCTGAATTTTCGGGTTGATTTCTTCAATCTCATGAAGCCATGCCTACTTCTTTTCTTTGCCCATAATTATATTCACAATCTACAAAACTAGTCATACCTGCTCTGATACCACCTGATTCAAGATTTTCTATGAGAACTTTTTCTACAAAAATCTACAACAAAGATCTTTTACTGACGATTAATTGCATGTGAATACGAGCAAATCATTTCTAAGCATTTCATATGAACATGAAAAAAATTGTCATAATTATGTTCATATGTGTAATTAAATATCTACTTAATCAAGCGAGAATGCAATTAAAACTCACACATATAATTGGACACCCATGTGTTAACAAAGTTCACCAGATTCTGGATACATCCCCGGATCTGCTTGGAACATGAATTGTTTTATTATCCTTCCTTTAGCAAGGGTTGAAACCTTCTCACAAAATGTGGCACATGCTCCATAAAGGGATGAAAACTCAGAGAAATGTTCTCTTATACAAATATAACTTAAGGCTTTCACATAAGTAACATTTCTTCAGATACCAGAAGGACTAGATTCCTTTCTTCCTAGCTCTCTTCAGCTCTCTCTCCAAGCTCGTTAAAGGGATCCATAAAGGGATCATCCAAGGGATTAAACCCAAAGCTTACATAAGTAGTTTATATATTTTCCTAAACTCCATAATTCAAGGAGAAAAGATCCACAATTTTAGGATCTAGTAACAACTCAAGGACAAAATGAGAAAGAGTCTCAAACCAAGTTATGTGACTCTTAACCTCCCCTTGAGACTAGGAAACTACTTGGGATATAATGAGGAAGAATCTCAAAAAAACTCATGAGACTCTTAACTTCCCCTTAAAACTAGGAAACTCTCACACAAAACTGATTTCCCTTTTTACAAATTAAATGTAAAATACATGAGTAATTCCTCTCTCTTCAAGTATTACTCATTTTTCCAATTTGAATGAATAATGCATGAGCTTCTCATACTCATTTAAAGTATTAATCATTTTTCAATCATTCATGAGCATTAATCACTCTTTGTCACATATCATCAATCAACATTTTAATGATGTTCTCCATGGTGTGCAAAGTAATAATTCCCTGTGTGGAGATCCTCCTGAATCATATTTAGAGCACACACACAAAGAAACCAAAAAATATATTTTTGTTTAAAAAAATAATCATACAAATCTACAAATTAATGTTGCATTTTTGAAAAGTTAGACTACATTAGAGAGACCAACCTCCTCTATTTCACCCCAAAATATCTCAAATTGGAATGATGAGTTCTTTCAAGTACAATCAATTCCCCTTCAGAGCTAGGGCCCTTTGGAAGAGGTGACAATAGTCAACAAGGGTCTTTATTGAATATCGGTTCGACCATCCATGATAACAGACCACCATGACAACCATATTACGCTCAAGGTATGTTATTAACCATTTCATCTTTGAAACCAGCTTATCTAACATTTTTGTCCTTAATTTATTGTAACAAAGGGGTATAAATTTCAACTCATCAATGGTGATTTCCCTCTCCATGGGTTGTTTTTTTTATGTGGGAATCTCTAATTCCCAATGATATTGAGGAAGAGGTTGCCTCTTATTGAAATGCTCAATGAAGTGACCATATTCATGACACTTGTTTCACTTAAACAAGATCTTCTCATACTCCAACTCTTGGATATGACACAAATAATCTAGATTCAATTATATAGCTTTAGGTAAGCTTTTCTCCATGTGTACTTCAACGTAGATTCGAGTGCATGCATATTTCCACACCTTTGGATCTACTTTGTCGATGAACTTACTAATTTTGTTTCCAATGAATTTAAAGTTTGGGTCACCCTAGAATATAAGTAGTAGATGAGGGTTTCCTTAGAAGAGTCCCTCGTGTAATAAGAGATCTAATGGTGGAATGGTTGAACTTATGTGAGTGTCAATGCTAAGGAAATTATTTTTCACTAAGAGAGTGTTGGTAGTGGGTGTTTCAGAAATTTACATTAATTAACCTAGCATTGGGGTTTATGTCCTTGTTTGTAGTGTGATCATGCCCCATCTAGGGTGAGTTTTAGAGAAATAAGTGAGTGAAATTGTCAGTGGTTAGTTGTTCAACATGTTGATTAATGCATGTAGAATTCCATTTTAGAATACTTCCATAGTTAATTAAATTGAATCAATGCTTCGATGACCAATGAAGGTAGTCGAGTATACCACATATTGGTATCAAAGTGTTGGTTCAATGTTGTGGCCCTTTGGACATGAATTGGTGAAAACTTGTAGTGTTATTGTTTGAGGAAAGAATCCATTGCAATTGCTAGTAGCATGAGAAAAGTTGTGCTTAAGTTTATAGGTTGAATTTTTCAAAGAGCATATTTTTACAAATTCAATGGACAAAAAAATGAAATTTTTTTCTAAGTACCAATAGCATTTGGTAGAGAAATTAAAACCGATGTCCATACACTAATAATTGAAAAATGGTTAAAATTTATGATAACGTGCACAATTTTAGACAATATGATGGTGTGAACAATATGCATGGTGCTCAATAAGATGAGATGAAAACAATATGATCTTAAAACAAGATGGTCTTAAAAAGATATGAGCTTAAACAATATGATAATAACACACTATCACATGGTATGAATTAATAAAATATGATGATATAATCCACTCAAACAATGTGATATGGTGTGAGGGTATAACTTAAGATATAGTCAACCATTATGAAAGATTATATGAGCATAAGGTAGTGTCAAACGATATGATGGAGTGACACAAAATGAGTCAGTAGTTGGAATATATCGTGTTATTTTTTTT